>OY776131.1:63317915-63427167 GCA_963675135.1 Galeopsis tetrahit
ATTTTCTTTTAGTAATTAAAAAGACAACTATCTATTATAAAAGTGCATTGTAAAGAAAATTATACTTCAATTTAAAGAAAATTATGGCCATTAAGAATAGTCTCTAGACAAATGTTCATAAATTAAATGTACTGTATTTTTTTCTTCAAATCTTTTTTTTTTTTAAACTAAGAAGAGGAGGGGTAGCCTTTCCACGCTTCTCTTGTTGACAAACGAAATTTTAATGTTTGTAAATTGGGCTTGCATTGCCCTGCAAGCGGTGATATAGTCACCAAAAGTAGAGTTAAAAGCCTCATTTGAGTTTATGGCATCGACGACAATTTTCGCGTCCTCTTCGATGTTGCAATCGTCTACGCCCAGTGTTTTTAGTTTTCTTCAAATCTTTGTCACGCGTTTTTTGACTATTTAATTAAAAAGTGAAAAAAAAGTCTAATGGGCCCATTTATACTTTTTTTTTACAGCCCATTTATCAAAAGTTAAGGGGTTGGGGTATATACCCCTCCAGCTTTGTTTAATACACTCCCCCTCCACTTTTATTAATTAAATAATCATGTAAAATACCTGTTTTACCCTTTATTAAAATACACAAAGATAGATACACTCCCCTTCAATTTAAATTTAAACTAACCCTAATTCTATCACTAATCCTAACCCTACCCACAAACGGTCGCCGCCGCCCAACAAACGACGACCGCCACCGCACCTCCGGCGGCCACAAAATAAATTTAGAAATCTTAAAAATCAGACTTTGAAAATAAAAAAAGTAAACTTTATTTTGGTCGACAAACCAGATTCGACCAAAAACACTCCGGTCGACACTGGTTTGTCGACCAAAAGTAATCCGGACAAACCAGTGTCGACCGGAGTGTTTTTGGTCGACTCTGGTTTGTCGACCAAAAGTACTCCGGTCGACTATGTGTTTCGAATGATTTTTTTTTTTTTTTTAAGAAAACTGATATTTTCGGCCATTTTGGGTCGGCCAAAAACACTCTCATCGACGAACTATTGTCGACGAGAGAATTTTCAGGCGACCCAAAATAGTCGAAAATAAAAAAAAAAAAAAACCTGTGACGATTTGGGGGAGGGTTTCAACTTTTACGGCGGTGGAGGCCGAGAGAAGGGACGGAGGCGGCGACGCTGGGGGAGGGGGCGGCGCCGCCGCGCCGCTAATTAGTTGCAGAAAAAAAAATAGAAAAAATGGGGGAGGGGGAGTGCGACAGCGAGAGGAGGAGGGGGAGTGCGATGGCGAGAGGAGGAGGGGAGGGGGAGTTCGATGGCGAGAGGGAGGGGGTGAAGAGGGCGGTGGGGAGGCGGCGGCGGCGCCGCCGCTTGCAGAAATATAAAAAAAAAAAAACCCTACCTATTTCTTCAGGGCGGCGACGCTGGAGCGGGCGGCGCCGGAGGAGGTGGCTTGGGGCGGCGGTGGCTTGGAGAAACGAAGGGGAAGGAGAGAATGAGGGGGAAAGGAGGATTGGGGAAGAAATGAGGAAATTAGGGTTTTATGGGGGGTGTGCATTTATCATACCAATTTTTAAGATAAAGGGATATAATAGACAATTTGAGGGGAGTGCATCTATCGCAGAGGTACTTTAAGGGGAGTATATGTATCGGGGGAGTGTATCTAACAAAGCTGGAGGGGTATATACCCCAACCCAAAGTTAAGCCATAAATAAATGGCAACAACCCGTTAAAAGTCATTTTAATTAGGCCACGGATAAATGCCCCCAATTATGATGTGTTCACCTCACGTATGAGTTTCACCCATTTTTTATTTTTAAATTACCCTCCTCACTCATAAACTATAATTTTCCTCTAACTTTACTCCTTTTTTAGATTTCTATTCGCCATGGTTCAATTCGCATTCACTATTCACTACTCAATATATATGTAGTGTATTCCGTTTTCGTATTTTTTTTTACAAAAATCGCGTTTTGCAAAAACTCAGGTTCGTCGAGTTTTATGAGAATTTTCGGAAAAAAATTCCACGCTTTGAATCAAAACTCGGCCAACTTTTCCACGTTTTGATTCAGCACTAGTTTGCCGACTTTTGAATCAGAACATGGAAAACTTGACCGAGTTTTGAATCATAATTTGGAAAAGTTGGCCGAGTATTGATTCAAAACGTGGAACTTTTTTCCGAAAAATTTCGCAAAACTCGATAAATCAGTGTGTGTTTTTGCAAAACACGATTTTTGTTAAAAAAAAAAACTCGGAAATAAAATAAACTACACATATATTTATTACAACTACACAATCATGCAATAATACGGTCAAATAAAATAATAATAAGATGAAAAATAATCGATTATAAAGAAATACCATGTTTTGGGTGTGAGAGGAATGAAAAAAAAAAAAAACTGTTTTTTTATAATTTATGGATGAGATGTGAACTCAGTATATAGTCTTTATACCTATTGGTTCAAAATATAAATCGGTGGCGGGTGGGTGTGGGGTCATTTATCCGTGGCCTTCTAATTATTCAGCGTGTTTTCCATTTCCATTTCCATTTCCATTTCGAGAGAGAAAGTTGTTGGAATTAACGTGGGATTAATTGAGTTTTGATACCCTTATCTAATTAATTAATTAGAAGGACTAAACGTTAATTATAAAATAATTAAACGTGACATAGTCGATCTACTCGCGGAGATGAACGTGGTATATTTAATATCTCAAAATCGAGTTAAGGTGAGTGAGAAATTAATTGATGAAGTTGAATGTTAACTTGAGTTTGAGGTGTGGGAATGTGAAGGGTCACATGTCCCACATAGAAAGCCTACAAAACATTTAAATGAAGTAGGAATGGAGTTCGGTATACTCCCCAAAGGGCCACACGCGCACGCGCCCGCCCGGTTCGGCTTTGGCAATTGGTCTGTGGTGGTCTTTGGGGCCGCCTATCTTTTTCGGTTCGGAGTTTTCCCTTGACTCTTCTGTTATGCGGGAAAAGGGTTAAAATTTTACGTTGAAATACCTAACGACATGCCTTTACGAAGATACGTGGATTTAATCTGGAATCTGGTTCAAATCATGAATTTGATTTTAAACCTGTTATATATATTCAGAATCACGAATCTATGAGGATTGAGGAGTGTTGATCGCGGAATGAGTTTATGTGCTGTTAATTCTGATTTTCAGATGTTTATATCTTCATAAGCACTCACAGAGCAGAGGTTTATGACCCGAAAACACAATCAAAGCTGATTTTTCCTACTTTTGGTTTCAGGATGAAGAAAAGAGTTGGTGAAAAGAAACAGAAGCTCAATAGTTCATCAAGGCTTTGGATTGGATTAAATGTTAGATGTGCTCATCTATCCTCAATTCTCCCTGCTGATTTCTGCATCCCCAAAATCACTACTTATTTATCATATGGAAATTCTTACTGTTGGTTATTTCGATCAATCTTTCTACACATCTATATTACTGCCTCACTATAACCAGATGTAGGATCATGTTAATTCGGACTTCCAAGGTTTCTGCAGGTCACTTTTGATTGTTAGCGCGCAAAATGATTTGTTGTGACCTACTGTTTGTTTATAAGGCTGTGAAGATCTTCCTTTTTCATGGAGTTACATTTGTAATTGGTTACACTTATTGATGATGAAGTGTGTTGAATTGGATTTATTTTCCATTTTCACATTATGTACTGTTGTATATGAATTGGATTACTGAATTAGAGAGTTTTAAAGCCTCAATTATCCTAATTTGTACGAATACTTTTATGCAAATTTACAAAGATTCGTGTAAATTATGTGATTTGTATTGTTAAAATTTGCTCATGAATCTTACTTCTACACTCATACTATGATCATATTCTCTTTCTTGTCGTTAATGAAAAATTACACTAACAATATTATGTTAATAAGGATTCTTTAAATCATAGATCGGTTAATGTAAAATCAGGCGTGTGTGTATAATATTAATTTCCAGTACAGTCCATGCCTTGATAACCAACTAACATTAGTCTCCTCAAAAAACACCAAGGTTCAAACAAAAATAAGCAATAATTCGTATACCAACATAACATAACATAACATCCACATATCATGCACCAATGGTAGATCGAAATCCAAAGAAAAACACTAAATAACAAAATCACAAAGTAAAACTTAAATCAAATGCCCATTTGATTTGATTTGATTTGATTTGATTTGTCAAATTGGTGGAGACACCAAACTATCAGCACACATAATTACCTCATCTCTACGCATGCCATACTCCATAAGAGGCATAGCCTCCTTCCTAGTGAAGGAATTGTTGTACGTGCTTTCGTCGGGTTGACTCGGATGTGGACTGTTTATTAGCACGAGACAAACATGTATTATGATCGGGGTTTATTACGTGTTTAGGATGTATTTATGATGATCTTGATGATCTTAAAGAAGAACAAAGCAAGAAAGATCAAGAACACAAAGATGTAGCTTCTTGGAGAAGCTAAAAGCTTGAGAGCTTTGGGAGTGTTTATTGCTTGGGTTGGGAGTAATTTGTGGAATTGTGTAACCTGTGTACAAATGAGCCTCTTTTAGGCATTATATAGTGGTTTCTAGGGGCTGCCCGCCCTTTACACGTGGCACGCCCTTATTGGACCTGACTTCTGCCCGAAAAGGTGATTTGATGGCGCATTTAATGCTAAACCGCCTCTGGTGCTCGTCCTCGCCGAAATGCCGAGGAGCGAGCTACGGTGGTCGCCGAAGGACCATGTCGAGGAGTGTGGTCGCCACGCTCCATGCTGTCTCCCAAGGCTTCAATACTTAGACTATTCTAGCTAAGATAGACATGTGCTCGCCCACACACTTGGGCGAGCAACTAACTAAAATAGGTGCTCGTCAACATCTTTGAGCGAGCACTTAAACATATTAAATACATCTATTCTATTACATTTTCTTGGTCTTGTTGACTAGTCGTCGCACGACTTTGTTGACTGGTCCTCGCCACGTAAGCTGGTGACTAGGATTGACTTGTCAAAAATTGACTTCTTTGACTAGGTATAACATTTGCCCCCTGGTCGCCTTTCTTCGTATTCGTAGAATGGTAAGGCGAGCAGTATGGTCGTCTTCTTAGATGCTGAAAATTGTTCTCAACAACACAATCAAATTTGAGATTTTGATGACGTGTGATGGAGGCGGTTGCCTCGTCTCCAGCGCCGAGCACGATTATCGAAGCAACTTTTAATAATGACGGATCTGACATGTGTCAGGCGCGTGGGCGGCGCAAGGAATTTGAATTTGGCGCGTGGGGCGCGTGCCGACCTCAAAGGTCGCGCGTGGGGGCCACTTTCCGAACTCATTTTCGGAAATGACCCCAAAATTTTGGGGAATTTGCGTTTTTGACCCCGTTTTTTGCTAATAGGTCCCTGGTCTATTTTGCCTATAAATATGACCTCCATCTTCCTCAAAACACTTTTCACTTCTGCAAACTTTGAATCCTCTCGAGTTTTCTACTTCAAGCTTTCTACTTCAAGCTTTTCCGATGCGTTTGGGTGGTTTTCGATCGATAAAAAGGTAAACTACTCACATTTCTTTCTTTAAAACTTCTTTCTCCCCCATTTCTTAAGAAAAAATGGAGTTTGGTGGCTTTGGTGGTGGTTCCGATGGTGGTCCGCCGCCGTTGGTTGGTGGCTCTGAAAATTCCGGCGGCGGAGACCGTTTGGCCTTGGCCTTAATGGAGAGGGCATCCTCCTCGGACTCTAGGATCCACTCCCCTGAACCCATAAATGTTGGAGTCCGAAACCTAGGAAAGGCAGTGGTCGTCGACGGCCTTGATGAATCTGATAGGGACGATGCCGGCAATGATGCCGAGGAGGGTGGCAGCGAGACCGATTCTGATCTGCGCGACCAGGGTTTGAATCGAGGGGTGGGCGAACAGATAGAAACTGCCCAAGTCGAGGAGACCTTGACGAGGAGTCTCCGCGAGGACTTCGAGGAGGTTATTCAATATGCGGAGAGCATAAAGGACATCTTGAGTGGTAGGGAAAATTTGGGAGGCGACGAGGTCTCGAGGGAGGCCTACTATAAATATTTCTGCGAATACCTTCCTCGAGAGGTTCCTCGCCCGCACCGAGAAGCTTTCCAATCAAGATATGAAGCAAGCAAGTATGCGAGCACAGTCTCCTCGCCCCAGCTAGAGAATTCTCGAAAAAAGTATCAGCTGCCGGCCGATGTCTGCTTCTTTGTTCCTCGCCAAGATGAGAGGGCCGACCAGCCGCCAGAAGGGATGGTCGCCGTCAACATCGGCATGATGGAGGCAGGGCTGAGGTTCCCCCTGCACCCCAGTATTTCAAACTTTTTACATTTCTTAGGGGTGGCCCCTTCTCAGATTTTGCCGAACGGTTGGTCGAACCTGATCGGAATTCTTACACTGTTCGGCCTGGTGGCGGCCGAGAACGGATGTCGGAACACATGGCTTAGCCCGAAAGAGATTAACTATCTCCTTTAGGCGGCCGAGGCCGGAGAGAAAGTGGGTCATGGATATTATTACGTGAGGGGCCGTGATAATTTCAAGTTGGTTGAAGGGGTTCCCAACAAGATTAGAGACTGGAAAACCAACTGGTGGTGGGTAGCCGGGGACTGGAAAAGTCCAGTGAAGCCGGATGGCTCCTCTGATCGCATTCCCTTGACACTGAGTATCAAAGAATTCGTGGTAAGTTATTTTTATTTCTGCTCGCTCTTTCTATACTGACTAACTCCTCGTTTTTGTAGGTGAAACTGCCCGCAAGAAGAATGCCGAGCACCGTCTTACGCCTCTCTTCCAATACCACGTTTGCTGCGTTCTCAATCGTCGCTACCTGGAGAGGTCCTGTCGCTTCTTGAACAGGGAGTGTATGCGTGAGCGAGCAGGTCTCAGAGTACCTCCTCATCACTTCACCCGAGAATTCCCTCCAGGTATCAACATATTTCTAAGTTTTTTGTGAATTTGCTAGGTTTTTGTGAAATTGCTCCTCGTAAATATTAACTTCTCGTCTTTCTTTCTTAGTAGTAGTTCCGGAGAGAGTTGTTACTTATCTTCCTCCATCCGTCGAAGTTGATCGCATACTGTCGAGCAGGATGATGCAACAAGCGAGAATGCTGCGCGAGCGCAAGGTAGTTGACGGTACCGGCAAGAAAAGGAAGGGGGCGGAGACCTCGGGGGCTCCACCTAAGAGAGTCGCTAGAACCACCCGAGGGGGTTCTTCTCGCCCACCTGCTGCCGAGCACAGGGTCTCGCCGAGGAGATCTCCTCCACCGAGGGGTAGCTCGCCTCCCCCCACTCAGGTCGTATCCCCCCCTCCCCGAAGCACTCGGTCGCGAGAGACTGCAGCGAGCTCGTCGGCCGGGGAGAGGGCTCAGGGAGACAACACACTCCTCGGCTGGGATGCCGCGAGGGTTGCCAGGTAAGCTTATTATCAATAAAGCTTTAGAATATTTTCAAGTACTTTTTTCTAACTCTTCTCTTTTTTCTTTAGGGTTGCCGAGAACTCGATCGTTGAGCCTTACAACGACAACCTCCTCGGCTTCTTCCGGTCGCGGGATGCGGCCATTCAAGAACCTCTGGACCCGCTCGTCCAAAGGGTCATGAAGAATGTGCCCCGATCGCTGACGACCACTCTGGTCGACGAGGTAAACAACCAGAGCTCTCTGGAGAATGCTCGACTGGCCGCCATCGATATGACCCGTGCCACATACACCCTCGAGAGGCTTGCGGTCCAGATCGCCGAGAGCCGCAAGGTCAGCGAGGAGAGGAGCGCGAGGCTCACCCAAATGGCTAAGGCTAAAGCTATTGTTGAGAGGAAGGTGGTCGACCTCGAGGCAAAGTTGGCCGATTCTGAGGCCCAACTTGAGATGGTTCGAAAGAAAGATCAAGAAGATCTTCAAGAGATCGAACGTCTCCGTGCTCGCCTCCAGGCTGCCGAGGACGAGCTGAAAATGAAATGCGCCGAGGTAAACACTCTTCAACATAAATCTGAAACTGATGAGGAAGAGCTGGCTACTCTTCGGCAAGAGCTGGTCGACCTGACCAATGAGCGAGATGAGACCAATGAGCTCGCTGGGGGCGTGGCCATGTTATCGGTGGCGCTTACTGCCCACGGGCTCATTCATCGATTATTGGAAGTTCATCCGGAAGTGGATGTGACTCCGCTCGGCGGATTTTTTGACGACCTCCTTATGAAGGAGAATCCTCAGCCGGAAACAGAACTCCCTCTGCTTCCTTTGATGGAATTGGGACTCCTGTTCCCTCGTCTTTTGGGTGTTCCGGTACTCTTCTCGAACCCTCCACAAGGCTCCCCACCTCAACAAGGCGAACATGAAGCTCCTGCCGAGGAGGTTGTGAACGAGGAGGAAGTTGCCGGCGAGCAGGATGCTCCTGCCGAGGAGAACGCTCTGGTAGCTTAGTTTACTTGTATTTTATTTCTGTTTTTTAGGACTGCTCGGCCATTAAGGCCTTTTTGTAATTTCAGCCTTTTAGGCTTTTTAATGAATGGAACTTTTTGCTTATGATGTGTTCGTTTACTTTGTTAAATATTGAGTGATCGTTCTCGTTACTGCTTTTCAACTTATGTTGTGATTAATTTTTGCACTCCTTTTATTGCGAGCATCTTTGCGGAAGAGTGCTCGTCTTTGCCTTGCGAGCATCTTTAAGAAAGAGTGCTCGTCTTTTGTCTTTGCGAGCATCTTTAAGAAAGAGTGCTCGTCTTTTAGAGTTAACCATTCGTCGGTTGAAATCTTTTTTGTTTGGTAGGTAGTGATCGTCGTCGCCACTACCTTGCGAGCATCGTTAAGAAAGAGTGCTCGTCTTTGTTTTGCGAGCATCGTTAAGAAAGAGTGCTCGTCTTTTAGAGTTAACCATTCGTCGGTTTGAACTCTTTTGTTTGATAGGTAGTGGTCGTCGTCGCCACTACCTTGCGAGCATCGTTAAGAAAGAGTGCTCGTCTTTTGTTTCCTAGAAGGCTACGCAGAGCCTTGTCTAAAAATTCAAACTTATCTAACACTTGATGGAAATTTAAAGCTTGTTTTGAAATGATGGCTAGATACAAACTATACAAATATGAAAAAATTAAAAACTTACTGGTAATACTTCTTCAGCTTGACCGCGTTCCATGGGTACTTGCTCGGCTTGCCCTCCAGATCTTCTAGCTCGTACAATCCGTTCAGGAGTGTGCGCGTTATTCGGTACGGACCCTCCCAAGTCGGGCCAAGTATGCCAATGGACTGCTCCGTCGCCCTCCGAAGTACGAGCTGGCCGATAGTGAATTGGCGAGCACGTACTTTGGTGTTGTAATAGCGCTCTGACCTTTGCTTGTAGACCACGTTCTTCTCGTCCGTTGTTAGCCTTCGCTCTTCTAGGAAGTCCAAGTCGGAGAGCTGTGCATCGTTATTCAACTGCTCGTCATAATTTGCCACTCGAAAAGTGGGGACTTGCCCCTCTGCTGGTATGACAACTTCGGTTCCGAACGCGAGCGCGAACGGAGTTTCACCAGTAGAATTCCTCGTGGTCGTCCGATATGCCCACAGAACCATGTGCAGCTCGTCCGCCCATTTGCCCTTCAATCCATCTAGCTTAGCTTTCAAGGTGTGCTTGATGATTTTGTTGATTGCCTCTACTTGACCATTCGATTGTGGATGATAGGGTGTTGAAATTTTTTTCTTGATGTTCCACTCTGAGCAGAAATCCAGCATGTCTTGACTTGTGAATTGGCGTCCGTTGTCCGTCACTATTGCTCGTGGTAGGCCGAACCTGCAAATTATGTTTTTCCATATAAAACTTGTCATCTGGGCCGTTGTGATGGTCTTCAATGCCTTCGCTTCGGTCCACTTGGTGAAGTAATTGACTGCTACGACTACGAAAGTTACCCCCCCGACGCCAGGCGGGAAAGGTCCAATGATGTCGATGCCCCACTTTGCTAAGGGCCAAGAACTGTAGACGGAGATGAGCTCGTCTGGAGGTGAGTGAATAGCTGGTGCAAAAGCTTGACATCTCTTGCACGCCTGGGCGTAATGAATTGCATCCTTCTTCAGTGTTGGCCAAAAGTAGCCTTGCCTCATGATCTTTAAAGCGAGCGCTTGCCCCCTGTATGATTTCCACATGATCCACCGTGGATTTCGTACATGACGATCTTCGCCTCGTCTTCCCCGAGGCATTTCAATAACGGCATTGAAAAACCCCGTTTGTACAGCTGGTCGCCAATAACAGTGTACCTTGCGGACCTGAGCTGCAATCTGGTCGCTTTCACTTTGTCCCCCGGGAGCTCGCCGGTCTTGATGTACTTGATGATCGGCGATCTCCAGTCCTCGTCGCTGGTCGCTTCAACCTGCAAAATTTGACCTCTGTTCACCGATGGGGAAGAAATTTTAGTGATGGTTGCTTCTGAAAATATTGCCTCCCCCTCTGAAGTGGCCAGCCGAGCTAACGCATCTGCTTGCGTATTGTCCTCCCTAGGGATTTGCTCGATGTGGAATTGATCAAATTGCTCGAGTAATCCTTTCACTAGCTCTTGGTACTTTATCATTTGATCGCCGCGAGCCTCGTAGTCGCCCGTTATTTGACATACAACCAGCTGAGAGTCAGAAAAAAATTTCAGTTTTCTGGCGCCCACGGCCATAGCCATCTTGATTCCTGCAACCAGAGCCTCGTACTCTGCTTCGTTGTTGGTCGCCCGATACTCGAACTCGATCGCCGAAGCAAACGTCTGTCGGGTTGGGCTGGTGAGGACGATTCCTGCCCCTGCTTTGGTGCTCGTCGACGAGCCATCGACGAACAGTGTCCAAGGAAGTTCGATTCCCTCGTCCACTTTTTCCGGGAAAGTGAGCTCTACAATGAATTCTGCCAGCACTTGTCCCTTGATTGCCGTTCTAGGTGCATAGGTGAGCCCAAATTGCCCTATTTCCACCGACCATTTCAAAAGTCTTCCAGTGGTATCCGGACGATGCAGTGCTCGTCGGAGTGGAAAGGTTGTGAGGACGACCACCTCGTGGTCGAACAGGTACTGCCTTAATTTTCTGACACTCATGACCAGTGCGTATGCCAATTTTTCCATTGGAGTGTATCTCAACTCCGCATCTCTCAATGTTTGACTTACGTAGTAGATAGGCAGATGTGTGCTCCCCTCAGCTCGGACGAGCACTGAACTGATCGCACAGTCAGTGGCCGCCAAGTATAGATATAAAATTTCGCCGGGGACTGGCTTAGATAGGACCTTCGGATCCGATAGATATTCCTTTAACTTCTCGAAAGCTTTCTCACACTCATCGGTCCATTCGAACCTCCCTTTTTTCAGAGCATCGAAAAAAGGTTTGCAACGATCGCCCGTTCGTGCAATAAATCTGTTCAGCGATGCAAGGCATCCTGTTAACCTCTGTACTTCTTTTACGTTCCTTGGGCTTTGCATGTTAATGACTGCTTGAATTTTACTTGGATTCGCCTCGATGCCCCGCTGGCTAACCAAGTGCCCCAGAAATTTTCCTGAGCTAACACCAAAACTGCATTTTTTCGGATTTAACTTCATGTTGTATTCTTTCAGTATATCGAATGTCATGGCGAGGTGGTGTAGGTGATCCTCTTTCCGCAAGCTTTTGACAACGATGTCGTCGATATAGACCTCCACCATCTCGCCGATGTGTTTCTCAAACATCTTATTTACCAGTCTTTGGTATGTTGCCCCCGCGTTTTTCAAACCGAAAGGCATTCTCTTCCAGCTATACATATCGGTGGCCGTCATGAAGGCCGTATGTCGCTGGTCGTCAGGATGCATCGCGATCTGATGGTAGCCCGCGAAAGCATCCATGAAAGTTAACATCTCGTGCCCCGCTGTATTGTCTACTAGGTGATCAATGTGGGGCATCAGAAAGTGATCTTTCGGACATGCATCGTTTAGATCTGTGAAGTCTATACACAATCTCCACGATCCGGTCGTCTTTTTGACGAGCACTGGATTGGCCAACCACTCGGGATCAGTTCCAGTTTTCTTGATTAATTTATTGTCGATCAATTTCTTGACTTCGACCGCCAAAGCCGCATATTTATCAGGTCCAAATTTCCTTCATTTTTGGGTGATAGGTCTCCTTGCTGGATCAATATTCAATCTGTGGCAGGCATGATCCGTGGGAATGCCCACCATATCCTCGTGCGACCAGGCGAATGCTCCGATGTTTTCTTTCAAAAATGCGACCATGTCTGATCGCAAAAGTTCTGGTAAATTCGAACCAATGAATACCTCGAGTTCCGGACGAGCTTCGTTTAAATGAATGATTTCGAGATCCTCCGCTGAAGTTGCCCGCTCTTTAGGCTCCTTCCAACGAGGATCCTCGATTCCGAACTCTGGCTCAAAACCTAACCTAGGTTCCAGATCTGGAAAGTTTTCTGGCAACTGGTCGTCGGGGAGCTGGTCGCCCGAGACTGTCTGCTCGTCGATATCCATTGGGGTGTGGTCGTCCACTTCCGTGGAGGCGTGCTCGTTCGCCTCCACTTGGTGGTCGTCGGAACTACGACTGCACTCCCCAACTTCAATCTTTCTGTACTTGCTAGGAAGACCCTCCAAGTAGTTCATTTGTTGATTTTGTGTTTGACACTCAATATACTGGCCAATCATAGTACTTTCCTTAGAATGACGCTTTGCAAAACGGACGAGACACTCCCTCGCCCGCGTCTGATCTCCCTTGACGGTTATAACTCCCGCCGGGGTCGGAAACTTTACACAGTAATAAAAGGTAGAAACGGTCGCCTTGAACTCGTTAAAGAAAGGACGGCCGAGGAAAGCATTGTAGGACGATGGCATATCTACGATCATAAAGTCGAGCTGCCGAGTGTGATGTATTGCTGGCTCTTTTGATGATACCAGCTCCAGGGATAGTCTGATTTTCCCAATGGGATGGCTGTGCGTATCCCCAAAACCTACGATTATATCATCGCAAGGCTCAATGTACTCCGGATATCCACCGAGAGCATCCAAAGTATGCTTGAAAAGGATGTTGGTGTATGCCCCGGTGTCGACCATCAGGCGATGGACGTTTGTTCCCATAATCTTGCCCGTGATGACCAAAGCATCATTGTTTGGGTGCACCACGCCGTTCAGATCGTCGTCCGAGAAAAGGATTTGGTGAGATAGAGGCTTCTCGGCAGTCGGAGCGACGCACACCTGATGAACATTGTTCAGTGCACGCTGCTCACTCTGAGCTCGGCGAACAGATAGCTCTTTCCCAGATTGGGTTCCTCCCAAAGGGCCTTCTATAACCAGACAGGCTCCCACGTTATCAATGTCGTTGCCAGGATTCTGTGGCATGGGAGGAGTCAGCTTGGGACGATTCAGTTGTTGGCGCAGGTCGTCGCTGTCGTCGCGACGTTTCTTCCCCCTGTTGTCGCCATTTCCAAGAGGCTTGATGAACTGGGAGAGCTTGCCCTCATTGTACAGCTTAAAAAGGTTTCTCACCAAGTCTCGACACCCATTGGTGTGGTGGCCGATGGAGTTGTGGTAGTCGCAGAATTTGCTTCCATCTAGGTTTTCATCGCTTGTATGCATTAGCTTGGCCTGGGGGAGCAGATTATTTCCCCTAACTGCATTTAAAATGCCCCTGGGATCCATAGAGAGAGATTCTCTGAACTGGATGATCTCAGGAGACTCCTCGAAAGGCCTGAAGTTCGCTGGGCGAGCACTGCCAGCTTGAGTGGTCGCCTTCTTGGGCTGGGACGACTCCCCAGTGTTTGCATTCTTTTTGGGCCAGACCCTCTTGGACGCCTCAGGCTGCTCGTTAGCCTTGGCGGCGTCCATGATTTCCTCCATTTGGATGAAGTTCCCAGCCCTCGTGCGGAAGTCCGCATAAGAACTGGGAAAAGTAAGATGGATAGATTCCCAAAGCTTGGTACCTATCCTTAGACCGGAAACGGCTGAAATCAACTTCGTCTCATCGTTCACGGCCTCCCCATCGATCACCAGCCTATCGAAGCGCTCGATGAAGTCCTTGCCTGACTCATTTATAGATTGGCGAACGTTTGCCAAACGTTGCTTTGAGGCTGGGCGAGCAGCAATAGACCCGTAGTAGGTCAGAAAGAGTTGTCCCAGCTCAAGGAATGAGGTGACCGATCCGGGACTCAAAGTTGTGTACCATCGATGAGCCCGGTCTCCCAAAGTTAGGGAGAAGTTTCTGCATTGGGTGGCGTCTGTTGCCCCGTTTGAGGCCATGTAGTTGGAGTACTTGGACAAGTGTACTCTGGGGTCGGATGCACCATCGTATGCCGCCATGGAGGGCATTTGAATCTTTCTTTGAATGGGGGCTGTAAGGATTGCAACACTCAGAGGAGGTGCGGGCAGAGTGATTGGTGGGGTGGTCCCTAGCTTCGAGGCGACCACCTCTGCTCGCAGAGTCTCCATCTCTAACTTCATTAATTTTTGGGTCTCGAGGAATTGGGCGATCTGCCCCTCCTCGACGGTTTGTGGCTTGGGGACGACGTCCTCGTCGCGTCGGCTCCCCTGGGATGCGGCCGGGCGATCATCATGACGTGATCGCCTGGGAGAGTGCCTGCCAGAATGGTGGCTGCGATAGCTCTTCGCCGGAGCTCGCGAATCTTTCCCTGGTCCCACTCGATCAAGAGCTGAGATTCTGTCACCCTGATCTCTCTTATCAGCGTGATCTCGGTGGTGGTCGGCTCTACCTGGTCGGCCATCCACATTGAAGGGCACTCGGCGAGGAGCCCTTCTATCTTTGTCATCCATCCGGTTGAAAACCGAATTTCTGTGTCGCGAGTCTCCCGTGTGGCTATTGTGGGAGTGCTCGTCGACTTTGTTTTTTCCTCTGTCTTGGGGGTGAACAGAGTTGGAGTGATAGGAACGGTTGTCTTCTTCGTTCCCCTTGGCTTTGCGAGCCTTGTCAAAGGCCTGATCTTTGGCCTTCTCCAGCTCCTCATTCTGCCTCTTCTTCTCCGTGAGATAGTCACAGGGATCTTTCAGATGCTGGGGATCATTCAGAATGTCCCCCATATTCAAGTTTGCAAACGGATTCACCGCCGGCGCCGGAGGGTGCTCGTTCCCTCCGGGAGCAACAAATCCGTCATGAGGAGTGTAATGAGACATCGTTTAAAGAGTGTCTCTGGGGATTATTACAAAGATATGACTGTTCTTAAGCTTTCGACGCTTAAAAACGAAAGATTAAAGTTCTTACGCAGAAGAACGTGCTATTACAACTACTTAGAAGCAAAGTAACAACAACTAAAGCTTAAAAACAAGTTACACGGAGATCAAACTCCAAAATATGTCTCGAATATTGCAAATATTCAAGAACACGAAGAACACGGAAATACGTAAACAAAGCTTTAAAAGGTGGAACTACCGATTAAAAACCTGAAAACGGAGTTTGCAAACCGATCGCTCGATGATCGGTCGAACTGAGAGTGATGAACACGTAAAAGGTCCCCTCCTTCTAGAGCCAAATGTTGTACGTGCTTTCGTCGGGTTGACTCGGATGTGGACTGTTTATTAGCACGAGACAAACATGTATTATGATCGGGGTTTATTACGTGTTTAGGATGTATTTATGATGATCTTGATGATCTTAAAGAAGAACAAAGCAAGAAAGATCAAGAACACAAAGATGTAGCTTCTTGGAGAAGCTAAAAGCTTGAGAGCTTTGGGAGTGTTTATTGCTTGGGTTGGGAGTAATTTGTGGAATTGTGTAACCTGTGTACAAATGAGCCTCTTTTAGGCATTATATAGTGGTTTCTAGGGGCTGCCCGCCCTTTACACGTGGCACGCCCTTATTGGACCTGACTTCTGCCCGAAAAGGTGATTTGATGGCGCATTTAATGCTAAACCGCCTCTGGTGCTCGTCCTCGCCGAAATGCCGAGGAGCGAGCTACGGTGGTCGCCGGAGGACCATGTCGAGGAGCGTGGTCGCCACGCTCCATGCTGTCTCCCAAGGCTTCAATACTTAGACTATTCTAGCTAAGATAGACATGTGCTCGCCCACACACTTGGGCGAGCAGCTAACTAAAACAGGTGCTCGTCAACATCTTTGAGCGAGCACTTAAACATATTAAATACATCTATTCTATTACATTTTCTTGGTCTTGTTGACTAGTCGTCGCACGACTTTGTTGACTGGTCCTCGCCACGTAAGCTGGTGACTAGGATTGACTTGTCAAAGATTGACTTCTTTGACTAGGTATAACAGGAAGATTTCATCAACTGCCGCTTATTAACATCCATGATGAGATCACCGTTGATGTCAAATCCCAAAGGAGACACCATAAAGAAGTTGCAGCTGCAGGGTCCTTCAATGTTTGCGTATTTGGTCCAACAATTTTCTTGTTTCATTACCCAAACCTCAAAAATAGAGGACAACACATTCTCCTTTAACACCGCAAACAAGCTGCATCCATCTCCAAATAATTCCAATCCAAAATCACACTGAACCGGGGGTGCAATGACGGAGGCACCAAGGGCCCAGGGGGGCAGTGGGCCCCCCACCAATTTTGTAAAAAAATTAAGGGTATTTTAGTAATTTTACACATATATATATTTAAATAATAAAAAATTAAATATATGGTAATATGTGCCCTATTTTCTCTGGCCCAATACTGTACACCAATTTTCATTATAAAATTCTCAACCTATTTCCCTTCTTTCATTCACGGCGTTTATATATTATAATCCTCAACTCCTCAACTTCTCCACTCCTCCACTCCTCCAAAGGTAATAATATTTATATTATTAATTTAATTATATATATTCTTTATTGTTTTAATTAGTTTATAATTAAATTTATTTCTAGTCTTTTGTCTCCTTGTTGAATTTTAGAATTTTAAATTTGTAGGATTCTTCATATTTAAAGATCAAGAATATATATACACCTTGTTGTTACTCTATTTTCTATAATTATAGAGCAAAAATTTATTGGATTGTGAATTTTGTGACATCATGTAATAGGAGAAATAATTATTTATTTATGTAACTTAAATTATAGTTATTAATTAATGTTCATGCTTTATGTTATTTTAATTTGCTCAGAAGATGGTTTCTACAAGAAAGCACGTTGTTTTTCCATTAGTGTATTTGCTCGTTAAGTTATCATTGATCTTACCCGTTGCCACAGCTACTGTAGAAAGAGCATTTTCGGCCATAAAATTCATCAAGAGTTCACTCCGTAATCGAATGGAAGATCGATTATTGAATGATTGTTTGGTTACATACATTGAAAAGGATGTCTTTCAGAAAGTCAGTAACGAAGCTATCATGCAACGCTTCCAAAATATGAAGAATCGAAGAGGAATGTTATAATTTAATTATATTTGATTTTTATTTTTAGATGTTAATGTAATTAAATTTATCATTTTTATTATATAAATATTAGTAGTACTTCATGAGCTTATTTTAAATTTTCACTTTTTAATTTTTTTTTAGTGTTATTTTTTGGGCCCCCGACTTAAAAATCCTGGCTCCGTCACTGCGGGGGTGTAATCATAAACTGTTTGTTCTTGTCGATATCATATGCAAAAATTGTATAACGAGTACAATAATCGTCGTCAACCAATACAGCAGGCCAGTGTACGACTCCTTGCACGAGGACGCCATTCAACTCGGGAGCATGAAAACTATGATAACTAATTGAGCAATGAGGGTGGAGTGAATGAGGTTTACGATGTTGGAGCCTCGACTAAACTTATAAACCCAGACTTCGTAACGTGGCGGCATAGTAAGCATCATTCCCATAACCAAAACGCATTCTCCACCATCACCTACACTACCGAACCAAGATAAAACGACAGCGTGGGAATCAGGAGGACGCGGACAAAGCTGTACGATACAAAACTTTCCCGTCGATGGATTAAATAGGCCATTCGAACGTCTGCCCAGCAAATATATTAGACCATCTGCAGAGCCGAGGATACTGGTGTTCCCGGAGAAGTGTGGCGGGAAAGGAATCCGCTTGGACTCTTGGTAATAATTGTTGTACTCTGCAATGGTGGGGGCAGAATTAATCCCCGTCACAAGAACTCGGATACGATACCTACGGAGAGATGAAGCCTCACAAATCTGGAGCTCGTAATCAGTTGGAGCCAATCTTTGCAAACGGTTTGTAGAGTTTGCAATTTTTTGGCGGGAAGATACGGTAGAATTTCTGATCCATATACGTCTGCAGGAATTGATTCAGCGGAACTCTCTTGTTCTTCAACATTAATTGTTACTTCTTTTTCACCCATTGCTCGTGTCTCCTTGTGTTTTTTAGTTGCTCTTAATTATTTACTTATAGGCCATGTTTGATAGCTTAGATTAAACCTAGATTAACTATATATCATTTTTATTGGTTGTTTGATAACTTAGATTAAGGGTAGATAATGCTTTAAAATTTATAAAGTTTAGTTATCATCCTAATCTTAGATAATCCGTCTATGCTATCAAACATGCCCGTAATGTTAATGGGACTCCAACCTAATTAAGAACAAAAGGATACGTACTCATCTTCTTATATCTAGATTATTATTTATAATAATTAAAGACAAATCTTGTCGAAAATATTATATAGAGATTTCAAAAGATACTATAAATTAAATATCATGAATATATCAATACTAAATTCTCTCACGGCTTTGAATATATATAAATGATAAGTGATAATTGAATCTAATAAGTAGAAAAAAGAAAAAGGAAAGAACACTATTATAATTTAAAATAAATAATAAAATTATATTACTCCAATATGTTTCAAAGCCAATTGCTTTCTTTTCAGTATATTTTCTGATTGATTTCTATAATTCATAAAGATTTATATCTCGCCTTATATTTATTTGCGAATTATTGTCTCATGCGGCATCACCATTTATCTCCATTTAAAATTCTAATTTTTTTTTCTCAAGTTTGAATTTTTAAATAATTTTTCATATTGAAATATATACATCAAAATTATAGAACAAATCGTATGAAAATCAACAAATCTTATACACGGTAGTATATACTAACATATTGTATATGGATAATGTAAATTTATTCTCATTATTTGAAAGTTTGTTATTAAATAAAAAAAAAGTGAATTTTATACTAGGATTCATGGATCTTTTAAAATAAATCTAATCTTCGGTAGTATGTTTGACGATATGATTTCTTTTTAAGTAAAATTAATTTTAAAATAGTTTATTGGATATTCCAATCAAGTGACCCATAACACTTGGACCAGGCCCATCTAGGATCCATTATCCACGCACAAATCACATGATGGACGTCTAGTCTCGAATATAAAAATATTTAAGATAGTAGTAGTCTGTATAAATTTTTTTATTTTTTTTAAAAAAGGGCTGAACTCGAATATAAATGCTTCAATGTTTTACTTTTATTAATGAGGGAATTAAAATTTTCTGATTTTGAAGCTACATATTAGACAGGAACAGGGGTAAAGTTTTATTTGAAGAATACTGAATTATTTTTTGCTAACTAAACACGACAGTGAGAACCAATTAGTACTATATATTAATGGTAACAAATAAAAATAGATATAAAAACCTGTACAAGAAAGTCTCATTACAAATTCCCATAACTTAAATTTTATGTTATAAGTTCATCTCTTGTGATGGTATTATCCAAATTATATTTTAAAGTAAAATAATATACAAATAGTTAAATGGAGTTTCATTGTCTCATACATTAAAAAAAGAAAGTCATGCATTATACATAAGTGAAAAAATTGGTTACTAACCAAATATTGAACTGAATCGAATTGAATTGAAATAGGGATCGGTTACCAATTTTATTTTATTTTCGATTTGATTAATATTTTTAGTAAAATTCGATATTCAGTTTAGGTTTGGTATTACTATCAAATATTTCGGTTAACTAAAAATCGAAATTATTTTTGGTAATAGACAAATTTTGATTATTTAAATGTTTTATTTTTTATAATTATTTTTTCATTTTTCTTTAAAAAAAAATTAGGTTTTAAATCGAAACCCAACAGTATATAGTTCGATTTTACATCAATATAGTTCAATTTCGATTACTAATAATAAAAATTGATTTCGGTTTGATTTCTCTAATTCAGTTAGATTAAAGACAAATGCACACCCCTAACTATACATAAGATGGGACACGATTTTTTATTCATAACAGAGATATATATATATATATATATATATATTTAAAGTATGACGGCAATTTACATAAATATCACTTTTTTTTATATATATACAAATTTGTGGGAATAAATAAATAGAAGTAAAAAACATAAGAATTTTTTTTTTTGTAAGACTTTATAACAAAGAGACCATTATTTACTATTTTTTTTTACCATTTTATTGAATTAATTAAATTAAAATATGGATTAAAACAACGACTGTGAAATTTAATTTGGATAATGTCAAATTAATTTGAGCAAATAAGATTGATTATCCGCTCACTCAATCTACGTGTGAGCCCCCCGCTTGCCGCTCGATAATTCCTATTCGCGGTCTCTCTCTCCTCAATAATCAATTAATCAAGCCAGAGCAGAGCAGAGCAGAGGGAATTATATCAGCCGGAGATGGCGGCGGGCGACGGAGGAACAGATGCCAATCCCGCCGGCTCGGCCGCCAATTGCAGATGCGATTCGAACAACTGCACTGAGTGTTGTAGGAGGCGATCGTCGAGCTCAAGCCTGCCATCATCTTCGTCCTCGTGCTCTCTGCTTAGCTTTGACTTGTATCCAGTTCAGGACTACGATAAGTCGTGGCGAGTTTTCACGGCCTCCGTTAAAGGCTTCGCCATTGGTGCTGGTATCAAAGGTGGACTCGCCATTTTCGCTCTTCTCACTCGCCTCCGCCGCCGTCAATTGCTCCCCTCATCCAAGTAATTCTTAACTTGTCTAGTAATTTGGGGATCTAATTCTGCATTTAGCATTTGGTCTCTATGTTTCATTTGCTCAATGCACCACACTTGCACCCTAAAACTGAAAATTTGTCAGTTTACACTTGAAATAGGTTAATCTTGGCTATATGCGCTCCTGATAAAATTCTGGGGGAAATTTATATCGGAAAACACGGATAGAAGGGCAAAATCATCTGATTACTCGTCCCTTCTATTGCAAAAGCAAAAACCCTCTGTCCTTCAACTAAAGTGAGACTGTGAGAGGACAGCTTTGTTCCTAAAATATTAGGCTCCAATTTCTGCTTAGTTTTTAACTTGAAAATGTCGCCTTAAACTGCGAAATCGATGTGAATCCACGGGTTTGTGAAAAGTGACAGATTGTGACGTTTCCAATTCCAATGAGAGGGAATTTTGAGTAATAAAAATATTACATTACGGGCATAATAAGAAGATAGACCAAATAAGTAGCTGTGACAAGCAAAATCAGCCACACCATTAAGAAAGGCTCTACTTTGTGAATTTAAGGCCGAGGTTCCAGGAAATTTAAGTTTTTTTGTTCTTCTTGAAAGAAATTAAGAAATAAATATGCATAGCTTATGAGAGTACCTGAGGGACTTGTTTATTTACCAACATTTTCTTTTCAGGAAAGTAAAGATGACTTCAGCTAGTGCAGATGTGATCTTGGCTTTGAAAGACTCTTTGAGATATGGACTGTTTCTCGGTACATTTGCCGGAACATTTGTGTCCGTGGATGAAATTATTGCTGCTTTGGGTGGTCACCGGAGGTATAATTTCCCCCCTTCAATAACTTTTATGTTGAGCACTTATTAGAGTATGCATTTTATTCTTATTTGAGAAAGTTGCATATTGTTGTCAATATTCATTACTTTTGTGCATTTAAAACTTCCTAAATGTTTAGGACAGCAAAATGGAGGGCTTTGCTGGCAGGTGCAATAGCTGGACCATCAATGCTGCTTACTGGGTTGAACACACAGCACACAAGTTTAGCCATTTACATTCTCATGCGTGCCACTGTATTGGCTTCACGATGTGGGATAAAAAGCAAGAGATTTGGCCATATATGTAAGCCTTTGACATGGGCGCATGGAGATATTTTCCTTATGTGTCTCTCTTCTACCCAGATTCTGTAAGGCCCAATTTCCTACCAATGTTTTTGTTTTAACGGAATTCCTTAACAACTTTTTACTTACTTTTTTTCCCTACTTTCTGTCACTTGTTACTTCCTTAATCACCATGAAAATCTGTGATTGACTTTGTTCAGTGACAATACCAATCAGCTGGTGCTGTTTGAGTGTCCACAGATGATTTAAAATGCCTATACTGCAATGCTTATCAGAATACTGAACATGCAAAAGTAGCTAGTTCACTAGGTTGATTAAAGTTGCTTATGAGTTTCAAAGGCTGAGTTGGGGACAATGAGCAAATGTTTATTATCTTGATATAGAGTTGAATTTGCTTACATGAAGATGGTTGTATGCCCAGGGGTAGCTGCTAGTTTACTCTTAGTATATGCTTTCTCGGGTAAATGATCAGAATGCTGGTTACTAAAGGCTGTTGGTTTCATATTGCCTTCACTGGCTCATGGTGAAGCCTAATGAAAAAAAAAAAAAAAAAAAAAAAAAGAAGACTAAAGCTTATGAAAATGAAGTGAAGTCATGGAATTCTACTCTTTGAGGATTTTGTATTTAATCCCTTTACAAACTTGATCAAACCATTTTTTCTGCTCTAAACACATGAAAACTATGTAAAAGCACCTGACGTTTAAGAAACTTCAAATCAAACTTAGCTTTCCTTTGTTGTCTGAAGAGATTTTTGGGAACTTTGCAAACATTTTCAGGAAATATAAATAGTTTTTATGATATCTTATTATGATTGGATTCAAAGGCAAATATATACTCCATTTGTTTTACACCTCTAGCCTATACTACTTGGAATGAATAGGAGTAATTATTTTTCTATAAGCGACGGATTCAGATAGTCTCTACTTATCCATTTCATGGGATTTTTGTTGTGCTAATGACGTGTAGAGTGAAAAATATAATAAGAATTAAAAGTGAACATGAAATTGTTTCTGGTGGGTTTTTCAGTTGATACTAAAATGGACGACGGTATGAACTCACTTAAAATACACTAACGGAAAAAAAAGTTATTACAAAAGAGACTGGGGCAATGTCGAAGAGCTCAACAAACATCAAGACATAATGCATTCAATTAACTGGTAGATCTTATCTACTATGATTGTGCAGATTCGAACTAAAAAGAGACAGACAGACAGACAGAGGAAAATATAAGTTACGTATAGGATTATAAATTTCTTTGGAAGACCCTGTTTGCTCAAATCATGGCATATGGGACTTGTTAAATTTATAAGGTTAATTGTTGAGCTGATTTGAGCTCATTTTCCTGTGAGTATACTTCCTGTTGTCTAATACGTGCTATTCTTTTCCAGGACAGCTTTCTTAGTGAAGATAGATAGTTTGCCATCAACTTATAGGTCATTTCTCACTAAGCATGGTGGAAAGGATCCTGTTATTCTGGAGTCTGTTAAAGAGATTGCATGTGGTCTGCCTTTTACAAATTTGGAAGCCGTAGAGAAATTTTACAAGTCCAATGGTGTTGATATTAAACTAGATCCACAAATGAAAGTACCTTGCTCGGTAAGTAGGTTTCACAATGGCATTTTAAATTCATAACTTCTTAGTAGTTATCTGATCTACCTCTGTCTCATATGAATGTTCGTGGTTGCTTAACGCTCAAACTGCTTTGCTTTCTGGTTGATGTGTTTTATCATTTGAGACCATTACTAACAATACTTATTTGTTAGTCTAGAAATCTTCCTTCTTTACCCAACTGAATGCTAGCTTGAAAACACATACAGTATTACTTGGCATACACTATCAAAGTCAATATGCATATTAACATTTGTAGAATCTGACAGCTTAATCTATAATTTCAATTTTTTATTCTATTCATTCAGATATATTTGTGAATCACGATAGTTAAATTCAAATGTTGTATCTCAAGATGGTTTTGCCATCCACTTTCCCGGCATCTAATCTACCCTAATTTAAATGATACTTTAATAGTGAAGTAGCAATTGTAACTCATGTTAATTGAAACCTTAGGCCCCATTTAGTAGATATGTTGATTTATCTATAGTTAGTTTGGATATCTCAATTGGTTCACATTGAATCGTAGATAGTGTTTTTTGGTCATTTGGTGTACACTCAATCAAATATCTTTTGACGTATTGGGTAGAAATTTTATTTAAGCCTTATTAGACATCTATCATGGGCCTAATTAACCACCTATCTTGAGCTAATCTGCCCTACATGCTTCGCCTTCTTATTAGTTGATAGAGGAGTTAAAACCAAAATTTTCTAACTAAAAAAAAATTGTAATTGAAGTGCTAACTCAGTTGCTACATTTTAGTTGTACTAACAACAGCCACTGCTGATTGATGTCTCCAACTTTTCTTTCCTTCAGAAAAAAAATAGAAATTAATATGCATATGTGTGTGTGTGTGTGTGTTTTACACTTGAATATCCGCTCCTTTGTTAGTCTTATATCTTGATCCATATAATCTACAAGGATTCCAATCCAATCCTCAATCACAGCTCAAGATGTGGTTTGCTGCCAACTGTTTGTTGGAGCCCTACAGCTTCTTAAACAAGAAAGTCTTCAAAGTCCTGAAATGATAAACTGGAAAGTAATATGAAACATTCATATGCTTTCAGAGTGCTGGAATTTGTGAACCCTTTGCCATCGAGAAACTACAATGGCAAGGTGATGCCATCTAGTTGTTCAGCTGTTATCACAGTTTAAGGTCTCAGTGAATAAGACATAAAGAAAGAAAGAGAAAAAATCTAAAAGTTGGTATAGTTTGGGAATTTTATAGAAATTTCTGTTTAATAAATGCCTAATTACTTCTATGTACTGTAAGCATTGTGAACTCTTGAAACTGGGCTGTTATTAAAGCAGCCCAAGGCTATTTTCTGAGTGTCTCCAGTTAACAAAAACAAATCAGTTTTTCACAGCATTTGTCCATCAAATCCATAATATATTTTTTTCTCTTTTTGTGCGTGCAGATTATTCATGAAAATCAAGGATGTGTTTCACATTTCATCTCTTTCCTTCTTCAAGCTTATAAAAGAGCATTACCAGTTTACCTTCCAGTCTATTTGATACCTGCTCTGATTGTGCATCGTCAAGGTCTCTTAAAAAGGTAATTTGTAAGAATTAATTATCTTTTGGCACATAAAGTTTGGTAACTAGAATAGCTAATTTTGAAATATAGCCAGTTGCAGACTTGCAGGCTTATAGCACGAAACAGGATAAAATATTCGGCATGAGGCCTTCTAAAATAATGACATTGAGTTTGCTTCATTGTTATGGTATATATAATAAGCCAAAGAGTGAGAAACTGAATCTTCAAAAACCGATCTCAATTATAAATTGAAAAGTTTAATTAGTAACTGAACTATTTAACTGAAAACCCAATTGTACTTGCATGTCGTGGTGTTCTACCATTAGTTTCATTCTTCAGTTAGTAACATTATAGATTTTGTCGATTCTCTATACTTAAGTTTCTAAGCATGGGTACTTTGTTGAACTATTACTGATATTAACAATTCTGTTCAAAAAATTCAGACCGTACACAATATTATGGAAAGGTCTTTTCGGTACTGCAAGATCAAGCTTGTTTCTCTCGATGTATTGTTCATCTGCCTGGTAAGCACTGAAGCTAAAGATTATAATATGATCTCATATAGTATATTCAGATGGATGCCTTAAATTCAGAGGCAGGTTTGTGTGCTGGCTGTTCAATCTGGCCTCCAAACAATCCTGCAATTTCAAATGCCATCAGAAATTTCTTTTATTTAACGATCAGTTGGAATGTTTATTTACCAATAAAAAAGGAAATTGTGTATAATAATCTCTTAATACTTCACCTATCATTCTTTTTAAGGGTTAATTGCATAAAAATCATGACATTTTCACATTTTTTTTTCCAATTACAACATATGTTTTAAAATTTGCAATCCGACACACAACCTTTTAAATTGTTGCAATTCTAGCACATTTCTATTTCCGTCAGTCCTGCTGACGTTGTAGTATATGAAATTGCAAAAATTAAAAGGCTGTGATTAAATTGTGACATTTTCAATTAAAAAAAAACTGCCACGTCAGTGTAAGCTGCCGGAAAATAGTCATATGATATAATTGTAAAATTTTAAAATATGTGTTGTAATTAAAAAAACTTGAAAAGGTCGATTTTTTTTTTATGCAATTAATCCTTCATTTAACATTCTAAATTTGTTGATTGTATTTTTAATTACTTCCACTTAGGCTGTGGACATGCTTCCTGTTCAGAATTTTGAAGAGATGCAACATTCCAATGGTGGCAATGGGAACGGTAAGAAAAAATCATATGAATACAATTGCCTAGAGAGAGATTTTGATGTGTGTGTTTTATTGAAACAGTTTCCAACTGGTGTGGCTCTGGCAATTGAGAAGAAGAGCAGGAGAATGGAAATATCCCTCTACTGCCTTGCACGTGCAATAGAGAGCTTCTTCACTTGCATGGCTGATGTAGGATACTTGCCTCAGTCGAGAAAATTCAAAAGAGCAGATGTTTTGGTGTTTAGCTTATCAACTGCAGTTATTATGCACTGTTATGCAATGGAGAGGGATGTGTTCCGATCAAAGTATCTCAACGTCCTCGATTGGGTGTTTGGCGTTCCTCTTCCCCCGTATGAGACGACCCCACCCCCCACAAGAGAAAATGATAAATTACCAAAAGAAAAGAACCTCTACTGAGTGGGGATTACTAGAAAAGCTGTTGTATACTATCAGATTCAAACTCAATTTGGGAAATATAGGTTTAAACATAGACTGATAGACATAGGCATGGACTTGTTATTTTTATTTCTGGGTATATTTATGAACATGGAAAGATTACTGTTTTTCATTGTGGAGGGTTTTTTATTTTATGGCTCCTCTTCATGAAATTATTTTTACTGTTTATTTTACTCATTTATTCCTTCTCCTCTGCACTCACTTTCTTTTAATTTCAGAATATGATTGAGTTTCACGGTACAACTGAAAATCAACTCTTATTATCAGATGTCATGATTTAGGTGTAAGCCAGTTTACACGTAGGGGAAGGGTGATAAAACTCAATCCTAAAGCATGCTGATATTCAATGATGTTCACATGGAACAGCGTTCTTCATCTTTAGCATGGAACAGGGTCGAAACAATGGACTTTTGCCGTCTTTCCCCAGGGACGTTTTACAGTGATGATGGCCAATATCAATGTCTGAGTTACTGTCCCACAAATCATTCCAACCCATATACCCTGTAAAATATAACTCATAAGTTCTTCACATAAATTGAACACGTATCAACATAAAATAGTAATGATCAAACTTTATACATCATTGCATATTAAAAAAGCTCTTAAAGGTTGCAGATTTCAAGAAATGTGTGGAGAAATGCAGAGGACAAATCTGTAATTAAGTACCTTTAAACCAAATTGAAGATACCATCCAAAAATTATCCCAAGAGGCACTCCGACAATGTAATAGCTCCCAATGTTTATATAAGCAACCAACACCTGCCAACCGGATCCAACAGCTACCCCTGAAAAATCCAACATTCAAATTATTCTTTTTTTTTTTTGGGCATTCTTACAATTTTTTAGTTTTTGAAGGATAATTGAAATTTCCATCTAATAAAGATTCTCTTACCCGAAAGAATCGGTTGGATGCAGTTAAAGAGAATGGTTACTGCCAACAAAAAGGCTAGTCCCTCAACCATTGAGACAACTGACGAGCTTGTTGTGAAGATCATAGCGATCTTATCTGGAAATCCAATGACTATTAAGAAGAATATAAAACCAATCACCAGAGAGTTGAAGACAGAAACTTTAGCAGCAAACTTGGCAGATTTTTCATTTCCTGCTCCAATTTCATATGCTACACGAATCCTGAATTCATTAGGGACAGTCATTCAATAAACTATTAAGATAATAATACTAATAGAGACACAAAACATATTGAAAGTATCAATTGGAATAAAAAACATGCCTCAAAAGTCAGCGTACTGAAAATACATAAACTTTGGCAGTTCAAAACACAAACTAAAGAAATTTTAAGACAGCCAAAACTGTATCCAACTATGTCTGTGTTGAATTAATAAGATCACCGGTGTAAACAACCATATATAACAACTATTTGTAATTTAAGAGAGAGAATATACATATGAGTTAAATAATAATTACAGTCTTGTCCCACGCTTAACCATATATCAAATTTGAAGAAACAAAGCTAGAACTTTTTTCACTCTGTCATGCATTGCATGTGATCAATCAGCCAAGGCCATTTTCAATCAAAAAAGGAAAAGCATAATA
The DNA here is from genome assembly GCA_963675135.1 of Galeopsis tetrahit. NCBI lineage: Eukaryota > Viridiplantae > Streptophyta > Magnoliopsida > Lamiales > Lamiaceae > Galeopsis > Galeopsis tetrahit. The sequence continues at coordinate 63,346,135 of OY776131.1, forward strand.
AATATGATGAGAGTCCAGACATGGAGTACAATTTATATTATAGTTTCATTCAAAAAGAAAGTAGAAGTAGAATACATCTTAGTTTGCTGTATTTCATCAAAAATTCTGAGACTAGATAGCATTGCAGAAAAAGAGAGCAGTGAGAAACACAGAATGCATACCCTGTTGCTGCAAATAATCCCAGAGGAATCATAGATTCCCAACCAAAGAAACTAATGCTGTCAGACATGAAAAAGAAAAAAATATATAAGCATGAGAGAGAGCATATATTCCTATAAATCGAGCACAAGAAGAATGAGATCAAACACCAACCATATGGACAGGGCATCAACAGCAACATCTGCACCTTTAATGCCCGACACTATTACCAGCATTCTATAGTAAAAGTTCTCCAACCTGAAAACTCAAAAGACCTAAAACTTAAAGGTTGTTTTCAAATGTCAAAACAATTAGGGTATGTCTGATTTGGGATTAAAAAAAAAAACAAATTTGGAATTTTGAAGTCTAAATTCGGTTCTACATAGGGATTTTAGAATCCAGTTTTAAAAAATTCAATATATGCATCCCTATAAATACAGTTTTTTTTTCCTACACCACACTCTATAATGACTGATCCATTAATGTGAATATAGTTTTTTAATTCCGAATCTTATTCTACTTATCACTTTTCAGATTTTTTATTCTCACTTTTAAAACTTCAAATAAAACACATTAATTATTACGCAATCATTACAATTACAATCAACAACAATAATATAATACTCCTTCCGTCCCAATTATATAGTTTGATTGGATTTTTCACAAAGATTACTAAACTTCTTGGAAAATCAAATGAGACAAGTAAGATTCCTATTATAACCCTAATTAATATAAGTGTTATACTTTCCAACATATTTAATGCATCTTTTAAATAGGGGTATATTAGTTAGGAGTAAATTAGAAAAATATTACTCCTATATAAGGAAACCAGCCTATAAAATTGGGACATGCATAAAAAGAAAACCTACCTATATCGGAGTAGTTGGGATATCCATAAAAAGAAAACCAGCCTATATAATTGGGGCGGAGGGAGCAATACAAATCTGAACATCACACACTTTTCTACATCGATCTGATATAAAGTTAAATCTTACATACTTAAATCTCAAACAAACGCATCATTACTTTTTATCAAGATTTTAAAATCCAATTTTCAAGATCCTCAATATCCCAAATTAAACACACCCTTTTAGGGATTGCATGGGAACATACGAGAGCATGACACCAGAAGCCAGAGACAGTTTGAAGAAGTCCCAGAGACCCGTAAAAGCCTGCCTAGAGAAGCCAGTCCAAGAATTAGGACACCAACCACCCACACTATATACAAACATTCCCAAAACAGACATCCACCAAGAGAAATCAAGAGTGAGGGCTATCCCTACAATTCCAACCCTCAATTTGTAAACAAAAATCCAACTTAGTAACACATGAAAAAGAAGCACTGCACCGGATACCCAAGCAATTACACAGGTCTTCAACTGACATTGCAAGAATCTCATCAATGTGAACTGAAACACAAAGCTCAAGTGCATAGGAATCAGCCATAATGCAACCTGGCCTGTCATCTCTGCTAATAATGTTGGCTGCCCCATGAGCTTCAATATTGGCACAGCAAAAATAAACAGAGGTAGAAGAACTATTGAGCTTAGAAACAATACCACCCAAGAGCGTTGCAGATATATACCCAACAGGTGGTATTGTTTTCCTCCGTAGGCTTGTCCACACAGCATTTCGAGCACACTAGCCATTCCTAGCTAATCACAAGGAGTTGGTGCTTCAAACATTGATGTTATAATAACATGCCTAACAACTAAACTTCCAATTACTTGTGCTTTTTATATGTTTAAGCAACTATACTCCTAAAAAATTGACTAATAGTGAGAACGGAGATGGGTAAAAATTGGCAAACTCAAATCTTGTGAACATAAAGTTTCACTCAAGAAAGAGTAATCTTACGGCCATTAGGTGTCTTCAAAACACACCACGTATACTCTAGTAGAGCCCCAGGAAAAGGGGCGAGAACATATAAACACTAACAGAGAAAATGTAGTTATGAGAAACATATTATATTTAGCAGTATGGTCATTGCAATACCTAACAATAGAACTATCTGAAACATGGTGTAATTTGCATCCAGATGATCAATACAGTGGTAGTAATTTTAGGGTTTCCTGGACACTTATAATTTTCACTAACGGCAAGTGATGTTACCACAGAAAATGTCTACGAGAACAAACATATAAGGAAGAACCAATATAATTGACATACTATTCACCAAGCCCATGCCATTTTCTTCCCCCAATTATAAATTACTACGACACAATCATCTGTATCCTTAAAGTCCGAATTAAAGAGAGTTACCAAAAATCCGAAGGTGATGCCGATAATGACGGTGGTGACGATGGAGATGGCGGCGAGCTCGTGTTTGCCGAGGTGCCCAGCAAATGATTGAGTGATTATAGTCATAGAAAACATAGAGAGTCGACAAAAAATTGATGGAGCTGCAATTTGCCATAATTTCTTGCACTCAGCCCACGCTTCTTTGACATGATATCCTCTGCCTGCGGAATCCGATAGTAACAATGGCTGGTGGTTATCGGGGTCCACTCCGACCGCCATAGTTGGTTCTCGGTCGGAGCTTCTGTCTTCCCTGGAAAATGGATATTTGTCGATGATCTCAACTCTTGGAGTCTAAAATATTCATGGATATTCCATTTTACATTCCACTATTTAGCCAAAAAAAAAACTCCAATTAACAACCTGGCATTGTAATTCATTGCCAACATACTACCATTTATTGGAACAAAATATAATTTTCATATTTACAGTATAATTCAATTTTTTTTTTATAGATTAATGAATTTTATATTATATGTAGTTTTAAATATCTAATTATAGATTGTGTCGAAAAAAAAAATACAGTATCTGATTATATATCAAACCCTATTTTTTATGCAAGTTCAACGTAATCCCCAAATTTCAAATGACAATAACCATCTCGATAGTGATAAAAATTAATTAATGAAGTTTAAACTCTTTCTTTGGCTTAATTGTCGATTAGAAGATTTAGCTTGTATGTATAGTTATTGGTTTGATACACAGATTACATGTCTTATCTCACTATAGAGAATTTCAACTCCACCCAAACCTGTATTAAAATTAAATGAATTTTAGATCAAAGCCACCAACAAAGAATCTGCTCTATAAAATTAAAACTCGCTCAGGAAATAAGTGATCAGTTGTGCAATAAAACTGTCAACACGGTTTCAAAAAAAAACTGTGAACACAACCACAGCTGCAAATTATAAAGATTAGAGGGGGTTTGTGAAACGGACCTCAACTTTAAAATTTATACTCTACTTTACTCCAAAACACGATTTGAATAGGATGATAAATCCACATATTAAGTGATGAGAACCCGTCCTATGTTTGAGATCGTCTCATACAAATTTTTGCCTAAATATTATATTTCGACAAGTAAATATATATAAGTAGTATCTGTCGAGAATATCTACGCTGCAAGAAAATAAGAGTAACACTAGTGTAAACTTGTTCACATGAATTACATCCAATTTTTGACACATTTACAAAATGGATTTAACAAAAACTTGTAGTATATAGGATCCATTTAAAATTTATTGGTAGGGTCAATGGAATTCACTAATCTTAAATCAGCGAACTAGGTTCATACGAGTTTTTGTCAGAAGATAAATATTGCATCCAAATGAAAGCACTATGCACATTAGTTTCAAGATAAAAAGACCATCAATCTAAACGGATCCCACCCATGAAGGTCCTTGGGTCGGGGCAATTCCCACTGAACTGAGCTTGTGAGAAATCGAAGCCCGGGTTCTGCAAAAGAAATTACATACGTGAAGCATAAGAATGGTTTTAGGTGAGGACATAAGTGTCTGGAATGCTACAAAAGGTAAGCATATGTCTGGAATGCTACAATAGGTATGCTCGTTGTATACAACGGCACATGGAAACCACATAAATATAATACAAAAGTAAAATCATCAATGTCTTAAAATAATTAAACTACAGGTGCAATAATCACTGAGTATTTTTCAAAATTTTCTTCTTCTATCATGTTTTGCATAGAAGACAACTACACATTTTCAATGTGTGAAAGCAGACGAGAAATAACTAAGACCCTACCTAAATCCTAAATTAGTAAAAGGAAAGAGTATACACTGTAATGCTTGGCTATTTAAAGCAAATAATCTGCAGCTAAGAAGAAGCAATAACATATAAAGCAAGCAGTGGGGTATGGGAATTTTTAGCTAAAGAATTAAGATGAAGTACCTCCTCCTGAAACCGTTGAAGCATGAGACGCTTCTGTTCAAGATCCACAGTATATGGATCCAACTGAGCCTGGCCAGTTATTGGTGAAGACCATGTCTGACCTTTGTCCCTCTTCTGCAAGGTTATGTGCATAATATCGTCTTCTGCAGAATACACAAACTTCACATTATGTATAGAACATGACGATAGAGCAATCACCGAAATCCCAGCTGAGCATGGGAGACTACAGGACAAATTAAAATTAAATCCTTGAATTTTCAGTTATGTTCAAGTATAATATTTTAAGATTACATTGCACAGACCTAGGGGGTGCTTAGTAAGGGTAATGGGGATTGGTATGGTGGTGGTGGGGAATGAAGATAGGTATGGTGGTGGTGGGGAATGGGGATAGGTTGCATGCCTCCCATTAAAGAAGGGTAATTCCTCAAAGCGGGAATCATAATTGATGTGAAGGAATCATTCCCCAGCACCAAACACCAACTTCCATTACTTCCCTATTCCTATTCCTATTACCAAAAACTCTCAACTCTAGGACTGATTTTTATGTATCAGAGAGCACAATCAGTGGGCATTTTAATATTTAACAGAGCAAATTTATGAATTAGTAATGCAGAATTTCTCTCATTCAACTGTGCTTGAGTAGATAAAGGCTAGAGAGAAGGTGAGAGACGAAATGTTTGCCCGGTTTTAATTTCATCCAAGAACTCTCAAATTCATGCAAAATCTTAGTCCTGAACTCTTGATTTCTGTAACAACAGAGCTCAGCCAAAAGCATTTCATAAAACAGATCTAGTTTCTCCGAAAGCATAAATCATTTTGAACCCCTCTAACTACATAAAGCAACATTGACAAGACAACTAAAGAATTTCCATTAACCACAACAACGAAAGGCACTGACAAAACATCTACACAAAAAAAAATGTTTCCCAATAATATATCACCTTCAAACAAAACGCCAAAACACATTGTCATTCTCAACATATTTTTCAATCTCACCGCTAAATTACATTTTTATAAATAATCTCCCAAGGATGACTGGACATAATCACTCACAACGCTAGTTTTCAAGAACTTCATCTTCTTTTTTAATTTCATCATAAAATCTAAGCACAAGCAGACAGTTTCACAGAGCAAAAAATGAAGAGGAAATGAAATGACCATGCTCCTCAATAATCTAAATTTGTACAATTGAGAGGTCTCCTACAAATTCTGTTTTGGAAAAACGTAAAGAGATTAACTCTTGGAGTAAAAAACAATTATTCACAAGGACATACCAAGAGTCCAAAACGAACAATCTGTCTTCACTGGGTGGGTGAGGTCATGCTGCAATTCATCAAAAAAAAAAAAAGAAGTAAATCAATTTTAACCACTTAATACAGCTAATAAATCCTAGTAAAGAAGTAGAAACCAAAATACAGACATTTAGGTAGGGCGGGTTCCCTTTGATCCCAACTTCAACATGCTTGGACTCAACCTTGCAGCAGAATAACTTTTTTGGAACGTTTGGTGGAAGGGTTATGTACATGTTCACCTCTTCCAGCGTTTGATCCCAATCGAACACCTTCTGACCTATAAGAGGACTTTTAATGAGCAAATCATCAAATTCACAAAAATAAGTTTTTGCACTCAAAACTAGTACCATTGTGAACGTAGCTATGGCGTTTCTCAGGAGCTAATTTCTCAGCCATTTCTCTTGTGATATCAATTCCGAGTTGCACGTCTTTAATCCTTCTTTTTTTCCCTCAATCAGGTATATATCCGCTATTTAGCTCCGGATTTAGTTACATAAACTGGTAATTCGTGATGATTCCACCTGACGTAATCAGAAACCCTAATGAAATCCCACACAATAACAGAAACAATAAACGCAATATAAGCAGTAACAAGGATGGAGCTTGATTCTTATATCCAATTTTCTCTCATGTAGAACTATTTCAAAACTTGAAAGGCGCATTCAACTAATAAATTTCGCCACTGTGTTTCTTCCGAGAAAATACAGATCAGTTTTCTATACATTGCATTTTATTCTTTGTTCCAAAAAAAGAGTTGTCTATTTTAAAAGATGCCTCGCTATACTCCGAGAATGCAAGAGAAGTTTATATAAGAAATTAGATAAATTCATGATGACTATATCACGGTAATTTTACATGAAAAACTTGCTGCGCAAAACGAATTAGCAAATTTCACAGCCACCGATCAACTGGTAAAGCTGGAAATTAAATACCTCTCGGCGGCTGCGACGAGTGGTTACGGCGGTGTTGGAGTCGCGGAGGTAGCTTACGATTGATTTTCTTATTGTTTTGCGAGAGAGGAGAATCCAGAATCCTTGATGCACCGATTATTTAGACTATGGTACAGAATTTAGGGAAAATTACATTTAGACGGGTAGTTTATATAAATGAGTCAAATGACAACTCCGATTGTTTTAAGTAATTACACTAAACTCCTCCACTGTTTCAAAAATTAACCAAAAGCCACAAGATGTTCCGAAAAATCCAGCCTGCCCCAAATAATCAAGCTATTGAATCTTTAGTATTGAGCAACTTACTAATACAAATGTGAACGACTCAACTCGACTCGAGCCACTAGCCACTAGATGAAACTAATTTGATTATATCATTTATAAACTAATATTGTAAGCACATATTTGATAGTTTAAATTAACTATATATCATTTTTATTGATTGTTTGATAATTTAGATTAAGGGTAGATTATGCTTTAAAATTTATAAAATTTAAATATCATCCTAATCTTAGATAATCAGTCTTTGCTATTAAACATGCCCCTAAATATTTATATATCTAGACAATTCAACATGTTTGTGCATGTAAAATGTTACTCCGTCCCTAAAAAAACTTTCATTTGATGGGACGAAGTTTAAGGAAAAAGTAGTTTAAGGAAAAGGTATAATAATTAGAGTATTGAAGGTAATTTTGTAAACTTTTATATATAAAGTAAATAGAGTAGTTTGATTGAGGGTAAATACGTGTATATGGTGAGAGTGACTATGAAAACTTTTAGTGTTTAAAAGTAATGATATTCATGATTGAATGTTATAGTGTTAATATGAATATCAATTATGTACATTGCGTTGCGTATACAAGAGCATTGATTTTCTTTTGGTATTTATTTCATGCTATACTTGTACATAATATCAAATTATTTATCCACCATCTAAAACTGCAGAATTAGAAAGATTTGCGTGTATTAGTGCAAAGTAAAATCAAATAAGACACCTCCAAAGCAATTTTAGATTCACAGGGCTAATCTTTTCTATATAGGTATGGAGATAAGCATTACTACTACTAATTCATAATTTAAAAAAATAATAATAATACGTTTTTCTTATTTTTAGTTATCCTTGAATCTTGATGTTATTGGAGTAATTGGCACGTTTTTTGGTTTGACTTTAGAGACTCAATTAATTATTATGAAGAAAAATTCAAATCAAATTACGTAGGTGAATAATGAGTAAGATTTCACAAAAGAATGATTAAATAAGTCAATAAAAACGTACAAGTGATTTAATCACCATGCAACTAAACAACGAAAATAAAAGACGCAATTTATATACTTATAAATTCTAATCATATAGAGTTAATTTTTTTTTTTTGTAGCCCCTGATGTCCATTTGGAATTTTGGTATGTTCCTAATTAAAAAAAAAAAAAAAATTATCAAACAATATTTAAAAAAATTAGAAGATAATGAGATTATTATATTATAAAAATACTAATGATTGAGGGAAGTAGGCAGAGATTTGATTTTTGTTGGATTGTCGATTCGACTATGTATTAAATACAGTGTTTAAGAAAAGTAAAATAAGATGAAGTGTTAGATCAAGTGTTATAGACACCACTATTTAAGTGGTGAGGTTGAGATTTTTTTTTTATATGTAAAATAAATATGTTATAACTTTTTTGTTCAAAAAAATTAAATCTTAAAACAAACTCATATTTTTAAATCATAAGATTTTAGTCATGATTTTTCACACCGTCCGATTTAGTCAGGAATCAGACCATTTTAACGGTTGACCAATAAAAACGACGCAAGAAACAATTTTTTTCCTTTTTTATTTTATTTATTTTTCTTCTGTAATTTACTAATTTTATACTTCGGTTTGAATTGTTCGAATGTTTTAAAGTTTGTATTGTTATTTTATGATTCTACAAAATTTATTTTAATATGAATCTTATAATTGCATCATTTTAATGTGACATTAAAATATATATATATATATATATATAATTTTAATCGTTGAATCGTCGATTCAATCAATCAAACCAGCTAAACTATAAATCGGTGTTCAATCCAATTTAATCGCGGAATCGATTATGAAAATACCATTCCACACATAATTTACCATCATATACTCCCATGTTATTGGGGTAGAACCCGTGTCATGTAAAATAAAAATTAGCTTATTGAATCAAAATTTGAAGTTTTACTACGTAATAATCACTTATTATTATTATTTAAAATAAAATGAGGAAGGTTAAGACTAAAAATGAAATACTACTATTGTTTAGGATGGTGGCGTGTGGTCACAAATGAATGTGAACAGGGTACAAGATAATGGAATCTGAAGATGAAGATTAGATGAGGCCCACATATGATGCCAATTGGTAATTGCCTAAGTTATATTCCCATATCCTTTTTAAGAAAATACAATTCCACATTTGCTTCTTCATCATTTCAAATTTTCAATAATTAATCATTTCAAATATTGAAAGATTGTTATTAAATCATTTCAACAACTAATGATTTTAACAATTAATGAAAGATGAGGACATAATTACAACATCAAATATTTTAACTTTGTAAAAATACTATCTTTGTTTTGTAGAAGAGATAAAGTTATATATATTTTCGATATTATCAAGATCTTAAAAATAATTTTTTATGAACATATTTTTTTTTTTTGAATGAGTATTTTTCGTTCCGATTCTCTCTTGCAAATTGTGAATCACCCTATATTTTAACATTTTTATATACGTGTAACAATTAACGTTCTCTAATTCAGAGTGAATTTAATATAATTTCGTTTTTCTTTTTTCTATAGCAATTTTAATACTAGGGTGTCTAATTTCTGTACTCGATGATTGATTTCGATTTTTTTTTTTTTGCAAAAAATAACTAAAATTGAATTAAAAAAATTACTGAAATTGGACACTATATGACTAAAATTAATAAAATATATATAAAAAAGAACACTTTATCCATTCAGATACGTGTACATTTATTTTCAATCTAGTTTAAGAAAGTATAGTTAGAACATTAATTTTTTACTTTATTTTTTTCCTTATGTTTACTCGTTTTCCAAGTCAGATACTACTCCGTATTATCTAAATTTTGATTTCAAATAAATCAAGATACATTTAAATATGATCAAGCGAAAATAAAAAAGTAATGCAAGTTATAAGTAATAATCTTTATGAGACGAACAAAAATAAAAAATAAGTAATCTCTCCTGCTCTAAATTGACAATCGAATTGACTTAACGCTAATTTTAATGTGATAGTTATTTATTAATATAAAATGAGATACCATTTTTTTAATGAGAATATTTCGGTCGAGATTCAAAAGGAATAAACTATGCTTTCGTGTAGAAAAAATAATGACATGTAATGATTTAAAAATATTTGAAGGAAATAGTTAAAAAAATGTTAAGTTGTTTTATTGTCAATTTGAGTAATGATAAGTCTTCTTTTGACAAATGGATAGTCTACTTAAAAATAAAAGTATATCTTTGTAGAAAGGAAGAAGTATTATATTGGATCTACATATTTTATATAACGTAAAATTTATATTAATTCATGTATATTATTATAATCTTTTTATTTCACAAAGATAGATATGTTCTATTAATTTATATAAAAAAACATAATACGTGAGTATTATTTTACACTAATAATTTAAAAGTAAATTATCAAACTTATTATACATTGAAATAATCAATTATTCCACAATAATAATTTAAAAATAAAATATCAAATACATATATTCAGATTATAAAAGAGATATGAGAGTCACATGGGGTAAAAAGTTGTAGGTGTCCCAACAACCCAACTTGCATAATAATGAGTTTGATGAGATAATCTATCAAGATTATATGTAGCCCAAGAATCAGATTCAGACAAAAGAAATACTGGATATCATGCATATCTATCTCCTCTCTTTTACGAAGGGGAAACACTAGCAGACAAGGGACGCGCTGTTATTTCATTTTTAAGGTGTCCCCATGCCCTCAAGCTCAAAAGGGATAACCCACCAAATCACTTTCAAGCAAGCAATAATTCATGAAAAAGGAAAATAAAAATCAAGACTTTTTCGTGTTTCTTGACTAATGGAATGTGCATTGAATTTGAACCTTCAGTTTACCCAAGAGCGAGTGAGTGAGTGGGGTGGGTGGGTTTGGGTTATTCTTTCGTTTTCTTGCATAAGATAAGAAAAGATGAATATCAAAAACTTGAACAAGGCACAAAACCTGTGACTGCAAATTGCCCATCTGTTTTCTTGCTGCCCCACTCCCATAACCAATCATCTTCTCTCCATCTTTCTCTCTCCTAACAACAGCAGTGAAATTCTCAGTATTTCCAGACCCCCTTTCTTGATTTTCATCCTCCAATCTGCAACCCTACTTCCCAGTTTCTGAAATCAGCAAGAAAAAGGGATTGATTTAAGGTCTTGCAAATGTCTGAATAGCATAGACATGTGTGTTTCTGTTTCTGGTAGGTCTATTTTGCCCTTTTGGTGTTAGAAATTGTTGGTGATGTCAGGGGGTGGGTGTAGTATAGTTTGGTTTAGGAGAGATCTGAGAGTGGAAGACAACCCTGCATTAGCTGCTGCAGTTAGGGCAGGTGCAGTTGTGCCCTTATTTATATGGGCACCCGAGGAAGAAGGACACTATTGTCCGGGAAGGGTTTCAAGATGGTGGCTTAAGCAGAGTTTAGCCCATCTTGATATGTCCTTAAAAAGCCTTGGGACATCTCTTGTAACAAAGAGATCCACTGATAGTGTTGTTTCTCTTCTTGAAGTTATCAGGTCTACTGGATCTACTCACCTCTACTTCAACCATTTATATGGTCAGTTTTCCTTATTAAAGATTGTTATTTTAATACTTGGATTGGATTGGATTCTTGGAATGAGTTTTTTATTAGGTTATTGTATGTCAAGTACAGTATTGAATACTATTACTTTCTGTGTTTCTTTTGGCTCAATATGCCTTATTAAATCCATTAAAGATTGGGTTCTACTAGTTTTTTTATTCTTTTTATTCTTTGAGTAAGTTTGTATAATGCTATGATGTTTTGGCTGTATTTGCAAAAAAATATGTTGCGAGTGTTTGCAAAATTTGTATAAAATAGATGTTGAGTGTTTGGTTTTTTAATATCCCCTCCTCAACTCTTAGATTATGGATTCTAGATGATTAATTTAAGTTTAATCATTCAATTTGAAAACACTCAGTTACTTCTGAACGCAATTTCAAGTATAATTTTTAAAAGACACCCGCTTTGTATACTGCCTAGGTTTCAAGTATCATTACTACATTTCATTTTGGTTCAATTTCAATATGTAGTGCATAACTTACTTGTTGTGTTGTTTTAGACCCTATATCGTTGGTGAGGGATCATCGAGCAAAGGAAGTTTTGAGCGCTCAAGGCGTGGCTGTGCACTCGTTTAACGCAGATTTGCTTTACGCGCCTTGGGAAGTTCTTGATCAGGATGGACGTCCATTCATAACTTTTACCGAATTCTGGGACGGATGCCTTAGCATGCCATATGATCCCGAGGCTCCTCTCCTCCCCCCTAAAAGAATTTTGTCTGGTAAATATTATATTCTTGTGTTGAATTGTTCAGGCTATTAGCCTATTGATCTCTCTAATTTTGAATCTTTGAGTTATCAGACACCTTCATTCTCTTATCTTCCTTTGTATTTATATAATCCTATTTTTCATGGAAAATACATTTCTTTCTTTACTGATTAGTCGTACATGTGTTGGTTTTTAGGTAATGATTCTGATCTCAATTCTTTTATACTTGGCCTCTGTCTTGTCATTTATATTAAACAAGATCATAGAGAACTCCTAATCGTCTCTCACTAAAATGATGCATGTTTTCAAGGATTCAAATTAAGATGCATCTTTTTCACTCACAGGTGACGTTTCAAGATGTGCATCAGACACATTAGTCTTCGAAGACGAATCAGAAAAAGGAAGCAATGCACTTCTAGGTCGTGCATGGTCCCCAGGCTGGAGCAATGCCGATAAGGCTCTCACCACATTCTTAAACGAGCCCCTAATCGAGTACTCAAAGAATCGAAGGAAAGCAGACAGAAGCACAACCTCGTTCCTGTCTCCACATCTACATTTCGGTGAAGTATCCGTTCGCAAGATTTTCCATCTCGTGCGGATCAGACAAGTTATGTGGGGCAACGAAGGGAACAAAGCAGGTGAAGAGAGTGTCAACCTGTTCCTCAAGAGCATTGGTCTTCGGGAATATTCCAGATACTTGAGTTTCCATCATCCTCACAGCCATGAACGACCTTTGCTCGGCCATTTGAAGCATTTCCCTTGGGTTGTGGATGAAGACTACTTTAAGGCGTGGAGACAAGGAAGAACTGGATATCCTCTTGTAGATGCTGGCATGAGAGAGATATGGGCAACTGGTTGGCTTCATGATCGGATACGTGTGGTGGTTTCGAGTTTTTTTGTTAAGGTTCTTCAGCTGCCGTGGAGATGGGGAATGAAGTACTTTTGGGATACGTTAATCGATGCAGATCTTGAGAGTGATGCCCTTGGTTGGCAATACATTTCCGGTACTCTTCCCGATGGTCGTGAGTTCGACCGCATTGATAATCCAGAGGTATCATCAATTTAATCTACGATTTCTTGACAATTCCTTCCTATAAATCGACACTACACTACTCTTTTTCCATTTTAACAGATTGAGGGCTACAAATGTGATCCCAATGGTGAGTACGTTAGAAGGTGGCTTCCCGAGCTTGCTAGATTGCCAACCGAATGGATCCATCATCCATGGAATGCACCGGAATCTGTTCTCCAGGCAGCTGGGATCGAGCTCGGGTCGAACTACCCACTCCCCATTGTTGAAATTGACTCAGCTAAAGCCCGACTGCAAGAAGCACTAGCACAGATGTGGCAGCTCGAGGCAGCTTCAAGGGCTGCCATTGAAAACGGAATGGAAGAAGGACTTGGAGACTCGTCTGAATCCACCCCCATTGCATTTCCTCAAGATACACACATGGAGATGGAAAACGAGCCCATCAGAAACACCCCTATGCCTACTTTTAATAACAGACGATACAGAGATCAGATGGTGCCCAGCATGACTTCTTCTTTCATTAGGCTTGAAGATGAAGAAACCTCCATTCATGTTAGACACTCTGCTGATAGCAGAGGCGAAGTACCGTCGAATGTGAATGTGATCGAGGGGCCAACAAGAGAGCCGCTTGTTCAGACAGTAAGAACTAATGATGGTTTCCCACAAGTTAGAGTTAGAAGGAATTCTGAAGATTCAACAGCCGAGTCGTCTAGTAGCACTAGGAGAGATAGTGGGGTTGTTCCGGTTTGGTCTCCCCCGAGTTCTAGCTACTCTGATCAATTTGTTGGTGAGGAAAACGGGATGGGAACAAGTTCCTCGTATTTGCAAAGACGCCCTCAATCTAACTTGAACTGGAGGCAGCTTTCACAAACTGGGTAAGTTTTTATCTTATGATAACTTCGGTTGAGATTTTCTATTACACAATGGTGTCATCTTCGGTTGGGTATTATATGTAGATTAAGAAAGTCATTTAATACCTAAAATTATTTGTGTAAAATGACTAATATACCCTCTTATCGATTATCAATGATTCATTTATAGTTGGAAAGGGAAAAGTTTGAATTGTTGAAAAAATGTTTAATTTCTCTCTTGAAAAACCAAAACGACAGTTAATTCGGAAGGGAGTAATTACTATTTAGCCATCATTATCATTCTTCCATTGCTCTTCTCTTTCTTGTCCCACGTGTCATTTATTTAAGAGATGTAACAACTGAAGGTGTTGCACCATTGTGAAAAAGGAAATCTCAGTCGTGCTAACATAAGCAGAATTTTGTGGACTAAAGATAATAGAGTAGTATTATATGAATCAAACTATAGTTGTCTATGAATGACTCTTTTATCCTCTGCCTTTTTTCTTGGATCTTTTGTCAGATAATCCTCGCATGCCCCTACTAAGGCGATGATCACGAGTGGCAAGGCGTTGGCCCTGGTTGTCTTTTGCGTCTCTCCTAACAATAGTCTTTCCGGATTAAAAAGATCCTTTTGTGCCATACAAAGTTTCTGATTGCATCTGATGGTTTCTTCATCCCTCGTTTTCTCATCGTGCTATGTCTGTGGACTGTGGGTATGCTGTACAGTTTGTAGATTATCATCACAAGCACAGGCAGTAATCAACATAATAATGTGTAGAGTGCAGTCTTCTGTGTTATGACAATAATTATTTGTCGACTGCCATGTTTTTGCTCCTTGTCTTGTAAAAAAACGCACTATGTTGTTGTTCTGAATCGATCAGAGATTCAATTAACAATTTGGGATTTGTGAGTGAAGTAGTTTTGTTCCTATTCTAAACTGCTACAAACTGCTGATAACATGTAGTATGATTTATAATATTTCTATCTATTCTAGTTTCTTTCTCCAAAATTACACACATTTGCTAGATTCATGCTTGGGAATGCAGATACAGATCATTGTACACACTTTTGGCTTCTGCATTCTGGTGTCCTGGCTGTGGGGCTCGTAAAATACTGTATAAGAGGCTTGCAGCCAGGCCTCCAAGAATGGGAGCAACGATATAGACCCACTGGTTCTTATAGATGCCAGTAACAAATGCTGGGCCTAGGCTTCTTGCAGGGTTCATAGAAGCTCCAGTTATCGACCTGCATTTTTGCAGGATCGCTCGATGATGCTATGGGTAAAGGTATAATCGAGCCATGTTTGAGGGGGTGTTTGCAAATTTTACTTACAGAGTTAGAAACGCAACTTACCCTCCAATGAGGACGTTGAACATCAAGGTACCTCCAATGGCCACTCCACAGAGTGCGTTATTCTGTTTTTTTGTCATCATTATATATAAAATTACGGGTTAGTATAGTGATGATGGCGAACAAAACTTTCAAAAGCGAAAGCAGAAATCATACGGCTCGTTCATCAGAAGCAACTCCGAAGATTGTGAAGGTAAGAATGAAAGTAAAGATGAATTCCCAGATAATAGCATCAAGATCAGTTGTAGTATAGGTAGAAAGTCCCTTTGGTGTCTGAAAAGTACTCTTAGGGTAAGACATGCAAGTGTTGAACCAATCAATTGAGACAACACATACATGGGAACCTGCAAAACCGATATTATTATGCATCAAAACTTGTGTGATACCGTCTCTAAATCATATTCAAACTGAGTCTTCTCCTGAGCTTAGGGGATTTTAAAAAAAAAGCTGGAACAGCCAAAACTGTAACCAGTACAGCTAAGGATCGACATGGCCTGGCTGGTTGGTTGTGGATTGCTGCTATGATAGTGGGGATTTATTGTTACTTACTTGGATCAAGGGCAATTTACGTGCTGCTGCGAAGGCAACAGTGACGGCGGGGTTGAAATGGGCACCGGAAATATGGCCAACGGTGTAGATCATAGCCATTAAAGCTAATCCGGGCCAACCCCACAAGAGTAAGTGTCTTTTCTCTGTCAACCTGCGAATACGAAAATGTATGTCCCAAATGTCTCACCTATCATCTGCTTAAACAAATAAGAAACAACCTTTACATGATGGAATAGTAAATTTGATAGAGATGAATTGAAGCGAACAAAGTTCACCTTTTGGTAGTAAGTCGGGGGGCGTTTTGGCTTTTGAAGCTTTGATCGATCGATACTCGTAGGCGTATCGTGTAAGGATGAAATGCTGACAATGGTTGAAGGTGAGTTGGCCATTGCAGCTAAGTATGAAGATAAGCTACTTCTCATGTGTGACATTAATTTATAAGCAAGCAGCTGTCCGATTTTTTTATTTATTTTTGTTTTCAATGATGTCACTTGCACTTGGTTTGTGTAAGAGTATAAAATGTGTATGATAGTCCATATGGGATTTGTTCAGTACGTACCAACTTTGTTGTTAGGGAATCTTGCCATGGCATCAAATATAAGAATATCCATCTCACTCATTTTCACTCCACATTTTCACCTTTTCTGTTTGATGCTGCAATCTTATACTTCGGTTGTACATATATATACACCAAAAATCATTTTATTGTTATTGAAAAAAATGCACACACACACATATGTATATTTAGAAAAATATTTTAGGCAGTTATAAGTAGGTGGCATACAATGATACAATGTTAAAAATAAGTTGGGTCAAGTAAAAATAACTAGTGTCAGGTATGAACTTTAGTAAAAAATTCAGAATTTAATCAGTTTATATGTAGTACGAACTTTTGTAAAAATGTCAAAATTATTGAGGCCCTTACCTAGAATTTCAGTGTTTTATATTTCTAAGGAGTATTTTTCTTTTTCAAGTTCTTTTTGTATATCATTGAGGTTTTTATTGAACTCTCTATTGGCCAATTCAATGTAAGGGGATTGGGTGGGGAATTGTGCAAATTGATGTTACAAGCATGTAATGAGTAAAACAAAATGTTACTGTATTTATTTCTGAAGGTGTGTTGTTTTTTCACACAATATCCCAATTTTTCATTCTTTGTTGCATGGTTTTCGTGATTTGTTGGGGCTTGCACGAGACTGTTAATTTGATACAGTATTTAGTTTTGCTTTTAATATTTCATTTTAGTATTTATTTATTCCAAAGTCTCGTATAGACCCGACTACTTATATGCACCCTAGTTGATCGGTTAATATTTAATTTTTTTTTCTAAAAAGTGTAACACGAACCACTCAAGGTGTAGTCGTGTTCATAGGAGAACCACTCTTTATTTATTCGACCTATCAATTTTGGGATTTCAGTTGGTGAGATTTAGTTTAGCCTCAAGTACACTATTACAAGAATGAAACTCAAATGCAGAAAATGGAAATTAAATAATACTGGAGTCCTATATTTTAGCAAAGAAGAGTTCCTCTGCTCAGCTTATAAATTCATAAACAATTTTTTTTTTTCAAAAGAAGAAATTTCTTAATATCAAATAAATACAATGGGTCCCAATATTCTTAATTAAAAATAAAAAAAAGTAAAAAGGGAATGGCGAGTTATTCACTCTTCCTGGATCGGCCCAATCCATTATTAAAGCCCAGCCCACGATATAGCAAAACCCTAGAATCCCAAATTCAAAACCGGCCTTATATATATACCTGCAGCAAACCCTTGAAACTCCATCATCAGATAGGCTATCCAATTTCTTTTACAAGTATCTGCGGCACACTACTACTTTGATTTTGATTTGCAGGGAATTTAGATTTATTTTTAAATTTTATTTGAAGAGTTGATTTTGGTAATTGAATTGCCCCTTCTTTCGGCTGCAATGGAGTTCGATTCCTGAGGCCCTGTTCTGGGGGCACATAATATATTTTCATCAAAGCGTTAAGATAACCCACAACTCTTTCTTTTATTGTTCTGGGCTCGCTCGCTTTGGTACATTCCACCCATCATTTTTTTTTTTTTTTAAATTTGTTGTTGTTTTTTTTAAATTTGTTGTTGAAGGTTTTCAAAAAGATTACAACCTGATGGGTTGGGTCCCTTCTCAAGATGATTGATATCAGACAGAATTTAAGATCTCCCCATTTAGATCTTAGATCATTTAGATGTCAGACAGAATTAGCATTAGCAGACACAATTTTAACTTATTACACTGGAGTATAAAATAGTGGATTAACAATTTAATTTGAATGATTGAGAATTGATACAAATCAATTAATGCTTGTATTACATACAATAATTTTAAAGTGAAAATAGTTTAAAAACATTAAATAATTTGGTATAAATATTTTTGCTTAAAATTAAAATGTATTTGCAGAAGGCCGTATTTTATATGAAATTAATGTTTCACGAGGTATTTTATATGAAATTAATGTTTCACGTAGTGTCCTATAAATTTAGCCAAGTCTCCACAATCCACATTCCACATGATTCATGTACCATTTCACATTTTAAATTTCGATAATTTTAATCTCAATTTTGTTCCTTTCAATTTCAATTATGATCCTTCTTTGATTTCAAAAAGGCCACATAAAAAAAATATGACACATCGTGCCCTTGCATACTGCCGCAGTATATATCTTCACATGAAATTTCATAATTAAATACCATTAATGTCTTAGTGTGACAGTATATATCTTCACATGAAATTTCATAATTAAATACCATTAATGTCTTAGTGTGAAAGAACTTTGAATGAATGAATAATAGAATTAGTGAGTAGAGCCAATAGAGTTTGATTTGAATTATACTTCCTCAATGTCTTTAATAGAATTAGTGAGTAGTTACAATTGAGTTTGACTTGAATTATACGTGGCTATCTTTGTGGAACGAGGGAGTACATGTTACCTATTATGAAAAAAGAAAGGAAAAATGAAAATAAAATTTAAAAACAAAAAAAAACATTTTACATAAAATAAGAACTCCCACCAGCCAATTAATTAAAAACATTAAACTTTACAAAAATAATAAATAAATTCAGATTATACAAAGTTACAAATCAAATCTGGAAAGAAAAAAGCAAAACTATTATTAAAAAATAGTGTTAATCCATCCTAGTTCCTTTTTTTTTTTTTAAAGAGCGGAGTGGTTTCCGCTTTGCACGATTATGAATATTACTATCGAGTAATGAATAATTAATAGTATTATGCTACTATTAATATTGTTACTAAAAATACGTATATTATGCTAATGTTAAAACATATTTTTATAATATATATTGAAGAACTTGACTCAATTTCATTTATACGTGGATTCACATTTGTTTAAAATTTGAATACAGTAAGAATAAAATGTGTAGAATTTACTATTTCAGAGTGTATAAATCATTGAAAGACATCGAAATAAGACATGAAAATAATGTAAGGAATATGAATAAATCTTATTATAACTCTTCGTATTATTACACAATGCATATTCCTTTTCTTTTAATTATTAAAGATGATTCTTTTAATTATTTCAACTCACAACTTATTGAAAAAATATTCAAAGTTTGGTCCATTTCCAGTGTTATGGCAACTCATCTTTGCCTCCACTACTGTCCCAAAACATTGCAGCCATTTCCCTTCTCTAGAAATCAGACATCAACCTCAACTCTATTTCAGACATCAACACTTCAAAATCTTCAAAATCATAAGCTTTATCCACATCAACCTCTGATGTTTGGTCAGCTTCATGCTACAAAATTGCTTCTTCTTTGTCAACTTCATCCAGCAAACTCTTCTCCAACAGCTTTCACTTCACCTTCTCTATCTGAAGTCAAAACAGGACCATTTGCAGACATCCATCCCACATCATCCCATGCTTCTGCCATATCTGAAAAATCTTATGATGACAACTCTGCAAAAGCATTAAAAAGAGAATTCAGTGTCTGACAGTATTGGTATAAGTAACAATTAGGACCTAAAGCAAAAGGTTAGCATGTCAACCTTCATGCTCAGGTAATGACTAATGAAGGATTAGTGATCTTATCACCAGACTTCAACTGCATTTTTTTTGCCACATATGAGCAGAAAGAGCCCCATAAAGTCTCTCAACACCCTGCGAGTCACCATCTACGTATAGACCTGTAATGTTACACAAAATAAACATCTTCAATCAAAATATTATAACCATAACAATGACAATAATATGGAAAAAAAAGGCAAACATAGCATAACAAATTAATCATCAGAGGGCTTCAACATATTCAATATTATGCTCGAGACACCATTCTATGTGTGATTTCCTAAATTCCCATGATGACTCTTCATCTCCCAATAAGCTAATTCCTTCAATTTCAGATATACCATACTCTGAGGAATCCAGAGATGCAAGCTCAAATGTCTGGGAAGAAAAAAATATTGAACATAATAGATTTTTTTATAGAAATCATATGATGGCTAAGAAACAGAATTAGAAAATAATCAAATCCAATCCAACACAAGGATACCCGGCATATTGCATATATATTTGTGGAATGCAGTAAAGCTCCAATTTCAAGGCCAGTCAGATAATTAAGAATGTCAATGGAGTTGCAGCGAATGGACCACCAACAATCTAAACCAAAACTATGATTGGAAAATCTCAACAGACATAACGGGCAAATCAAGCAGAAGAAGACTAATTCAATGAAAAGGATGTTTTGCAACACCCTTGGCTCTTTTCCAGTGAGTGGTGCGTGATGCATAAGGAATATTCTACAGCTAGGCCCAACTACAAAAATATTTTATTATTTCAGCCATTTAGGCGGGAACTTCTCCAAAAAGCCACTATTGTGTTAATTACTCTAGCCTCAAGTACTCCTATTCTTCTATATAGCCTTTAATGGATTCAAGCACCCTTCCTCATAACTGCAACTGTGATTCCTTAAACCTCTTGCCCCTATCCAACTCCACATGCCTGATTTCAATTCTGTAAACAGGTTCTCAAGACATACCTGTTAATTTTGAAAGATATGTGTGTTCCTTGTTTTCCATATCAACCAAATAACACACTCCCACATTTCAATCAGTACCAATTTTCTCTTTTTCCCATTCAAGATCCTACTACATTGTAGTAAATTTGAATCAGGAGTTGTTTTTAGAACCATCTATATGCCCATCCAATTGAAACACCTCATCCATAATTTATATGTGAAGATGCACTCGAATAGAACATGTCTTGCTGATTCATTTTACCCAAAAAAAAATTGATACACGTAAATGCACACCAGATTCAACACTACAACGCGTATTATTTGAAGGAGACACATTGACATAGAATATGAAACTCGATAATCCCTCACCTAAGTCCACCTAGTTTATAATGAAATGAGACTAAACCAAATGGTAACAAAAATGGTCAGTCAAAGGCTAAAGCTTCAAAATAAAACATGTCAATCAAGCCAACCTTCATAAAAAGAAAAAAACAACCTGAATGTCGGAGCCAAAAGTTTGTGAATAACTCTGCCACAACAGATGCATTCAATTCCGAAATATAAATGGAGAAATCGTCAACGAAATAAGAACCTCTCTAAACTTAAAGTTGACATTTTGAAAAAATGCAGTAGAGACTGGTGCTCATCAGAAAATGAAGCAATCCAATTAAGAATTTTGTAAGACACTCCATTGATATTTTTTTTTAAGATCCTCACTCTTACAATCAATAAAACCATAAACAAAATTCAATTTTTATTAGAAATTTACCTTCATTCTCCAAAGTTTTCATGATCTCTTTTCTATTGAATATACGGAGGGCAGTGGAAGCAACATATTGGGGTCCATTCCAGCGGCAGAGGAGAAGCAGATGATCTGCACCAAAATCATTTCAGTAAAAGTAACTATTTTCTCATTATAAATTGGGAGAGTGATGAAGGACATGGAAAATGGTGTTCTCACTATTTTGTGACCAACACTAAAGAGGAAGAAGAGAGCGGTGATAGGCTCTACCCTATACATAATACAACTTTTTCTCTTCTATGGTTAACAAAAATACTCAAACAAATTGTACTCACAACTAAAAAAAAAATAACAAATTTTGACAAAAAAAAAAAAAAACGAAAAAAATCCTAAATTTCGAAAAAAAAATTACATTTCGGCAAAATAGTGGAAGGAATATAGATCTTGATTTTTTCGATTTGGATTTCGAGGGATGCAAAACGGATATGCGTGAGATAAATTAAAGATTAAAGAAAAGGTAGTTGTTATTAAGTCACAACCCTAAATCCTAAACAGATGAAAAAAATTGAAATTGAAAATTATCTTTACCTGGTGGGAAGAGAGGCAACGTGGCTTGGGAGATGGGAGAGAAGGTGGTGCGAACCAACAATGTGGCGGGGGAGGCGGCGCGAAGAACGGGGCTGGGGAGAGGCGGCGCTGCAACGCTCGTGGTTACAGGTGAGGGCAAATGACGACGGCGGAGCGGTTGCAGGTAGCGTGAGTGCGCGGCGACGTACGGGCAGCAGGCGTGCACGACGATGAGCAGGCGGCGCGGCTAGGTCAACGGCGGTGAATGAGAGAAAAAATTGAGAATAGGAGAGAAAGAAGAAATAGGGCGTGAGTGGTGTCCCCCAAAAGAAAAATAAAAGACTGGAATGGAATTGGAAGAGTTTGCTTCAGCCAAAAGCCCAGAAGCTTCTCGAAAAATGGGAATGGGCTATTAGATTAATGTAAGAACGCGTGCAAATGTATACAAAATAATATTCTAAAAATAGTAATATGGGAAATGGGCGGGAAATTATTTTTAGTATACTATCTTATTATTATATATATATATATTATATAACCATGACGATGTTTGTATTTGTCTCTTGAGGCCATGTTTGGTTTACAGGTTGGGATAGATAATGTAGGATCAGTGACGGAGCCAGAAAATTTCGACTGGGGGCCCAATTAACATTACTTTAAAATAAAATAATATGTACTTAATTATACTCATTAAAATTTCTCATGATAAAATTGTCAATACATTTCATTAAATTAAATCGAACAATTAAGTTTTGTAAGAAGTTTTGATAGTTCCGACTCAAAATGAAGCTACATTAATGTGTTACAATATTCTATGTTTCATACAATATAATACTGTTAAATATAAATGTACAAAAATTTTAAATCATTAAACTAATAATTTTTTAAAAACATCAATAATATTGTTCAATTTTAAGGACATTTTTGTAAGTCTTAACAAAAATTTAGACAATAATCTCAAATACACCATCCATCAATCCGTGACTCATTTTTTAAAAATTAAAGAATTATAAAACAAATTTAATAAGAAAATACATGAAAAAAAAAGAAAAAAAATTCCTTCCTTCCAAACTTTGTATGCAAACATTTATTTCTAGTTCCGTCTAAACTTAATATGTAGTACTTAAAATGAAAATAATAGTTTTATTTTCATTCATATATATATAATAGAAATAATTATTACTAAAGCAATACATATAATTATTAAAAAAATTTATCATATATATATATATATAAAAAAAAAAAAAATATGGTGGGGGGCCACTGGGCCCCTCTGGGCCCAATGTGGCTCCGTCATTGGGTAGGATAGGATTAGATGGGATTGCATTATTTTTTGAATTGAGATTTGTGTTTGGATTGATGGATTAAATTTTGAAATTTCTTAGGGATAAGTTTTGTTTTATGTTTGCATTATCCCACCTTCTCTTTGGGACTAATAAGAGAAAATTGCAGATTTGGTCTCATTAACCATGCGTTGGTTGAGTTTTGGTCCCATTGTATTTGGATTTAGTCCCATACCATATAAATTTTGCAAACTTGGTCCCATACGATATAAATCTTGCAAATTTGGTCCCATACGATATAAATCTTGCAAACTTGGTCCCATACGATATAAATCTTGCAAATATGGTCCCATACGAAATAAATCTTGCAAATTTAGTCCCATATGAAATAAATCTTGCAAACTTGGTCCCAAACATTACAAAAAATGCAAAATTGGTCTCAAACATTACAAAAAATGTAAAATTGGTCCCAACATTACCCAAAAAATGCAAAATTAGTCCAAAAAGTGAAAAAAAAAACTCATTAATTAATAATTATTATTCAAATTATATAATAATGAAATATTAATTAATATATAATAACATTTATATAATAATAAATATTAATAAATATATAAAATTTAAATAGACTTTATAATATTTAAATTTTATAAAGAATACGAAATAGACTTTATAATATTAATAAATATATAAAATTTAAATAAACTTGAAAATTTATATAATAATCAATATTAATAAAATTTATATAATAAATAATATATTACTAATAACTTAACATATGAGATACATACATTTTATTTAAAATTAATTATTATTTATTTTATTTTTCTTCTCTTATGTATTCTAATAAATTTGTATTGTAAGTTTTTTTTTTTAAATTCTACTATATGATTTTGATTTAATAAATAAATAGAATTAATTGTTTGTAACTATTGAAGATTTTAATAAATTACTCATCACCCTTATTTAAATATCAATAGGAAGGGTTAGCTATTGTTAATTTATTATCACTAGCTATAATCATTTTGTTGTATAGTTATTAATTTGATATGTATTCATTGAGGAATACATGTCTCAATTATTGTATTGACAAGTTTGATATAACTTTTATTATTGTTATTAGTATTTTTTATAAATTTTACAATTAAAAAAGTATACAGAGAAAATTAAGTTATACTCTTTTTTATAAAATTTAGATTGATTAGATTTTATATATTTATTAATATTGATTATTATATAAATTTTATTATATATTATTAATAGTTAATTATTATATCAATTTGAATAATAATTAATTAATGTGTGCTTTTTTTTCACTTTTGGGATCAAATTTGTATTTTTTTTTTATACTTTTATTAAATTAAAGTGTAACTTAATTTTTTGAGACATGTCTTCCTCAATGAATAAATATCAAATTAATAACTACATTAATAATTAAATTACACATCGACAAAATTATTATAGCTAGTGATGATAAATTAATAATAGCTCTAGCCCTTCCTAATGATATTTAAATAAGGGCGATGAGTAATTTATCAAAATTTTCAATAGTTACAAACACTTACTTTTTTTTATTTATTAAATAAAAATCATATAGTAGAATTAAAAAAAAAAAAATTAAACTTACAATACAAATTTATTAGAATACATAAGAGAAGAAAAATAAAATAAATAATAATTAATTTTAAATAAAATGTATATATCTCATATGTTATTAGTAATATATTGATTATTATATAAATTAATACTGATTATTATATAAATTTTCAAGTTTATTTAAATTTTATATATTTATTAATATTATAAAGTCTATTTCGTATTTTTTATAAAATTTAAATATTATAAAGTCTATTTAGATTTTATATATTTATTAATATTTATTATTATATAAATGTTATTATATATTAATTAATAGTTCATTATTATATAATTTGAATAATAATTATTAATTAATGAGTTTTTTTTTTTACTTTTTGGACTAATTTTGCATTTTTTTGTTAATGTTTGAGATCAATTTTGCATTTTTTGTAATGTTTGAGACCAATTTTGCATTTTTTGTAATGTTTGGGACCAAGTTTGCAAGATTTATTTCATATGGGACTAAATTTGTAAGATTTATTTCGTATGGGACCATATTTGCAAGATTTATATCGTATGGGACCAAATTTGCATGATTTATATCGTATGAGACTAAGTTTGCAAGATTTATATCGTATGGGACTAAATCCAAATATAATGAGACCAAAACCCAACCAACCCATGGTTAATGGGACCAAATCTGCAATTTTCTCGGACTAATAAACACTCAAATAAATGATTAGGAAGGATAATAATTCCGGGCCTATTTTAATCACGGGTTTAATTCCTGTAAACCAAACATAGGAATAATTGGGATAAAACAATCTATCCTGTTTAATCAATTAAACCAAACATGCCCTGATTGTCTTGTCGGCGTTCCGGTTCCTGTTGACCCCCTCCATTCTAGTCAATGATTTGCAACACGTTGGGTGGTTTCAATGGGAGTGGCGTGTGTCTCGTTCCACACCATTGAATTTCTTTCCTTCCAAATTTGGAAGCAGATCATGCTGAAGCTAGTTGCCGCGGGTTTGTTGAGGTCTTTGAGGGCTCTAACTCTAAGGATGAGATCGCCCAGGTTTCCCCGCCTTGTCCTAGCATTGTCTCGCGAATGGGCATGAGGCAAAGAGATGCCCTTTCGATTCGATGCTACTGATGCATAGGACACAACCCACCTCCGAGACTGCCTGTCGGGTGTGGAGCTTAGCCTTTGTAGAGAGGCAATCTCTGCTCGCACGTCATAAAAGGTCTTTGACTTTGGGTGAATCTCCATTTTCCATATTGTGTTTCATGCTCTGACCACCTGGAATGAGTTATTTGAGTTGTTAGCCATGAGAAATTTATAAGCAGATTTCACTGAATACCTTTTGTGACCAGTGGCGGGTGTCACTGAATACCAATTTGTTTTTAAAATGTATTATTTGGATTTTTTAAAAATAAAATAAGGTGATTTTTTTTTCTTGTTAAGAAGTTTTAATTTTAAGACTTTTGTTTCTGTATAGTTAATTATTAAAGATTTTTTTTAATTAATTTGCATGACTACATGCAAATTAAGAAAAAATTAATAACAAAGTACTAAAATTGAGACTTAAATGACTAAAATTAAAAAAAAAAAATAGTTTCAAAATCTTTTGTGGACTATTTGTGAAGAAATATTTGTAATGTAATTTCGAAGGATTGTAAACAATAAAACCTTTTATAAACTTAACTCTAATAATATACTCAATTTTACATAAAATGTCATTACTTTATACTCACACATATATACAAGTCAACTCTTTTTTAAACTTTATTAATTTGCATGTTCGACATACGTGTAAAAGTTATTTTTGGGGAGTAAAAAAGTGAGGTTCTGCGAGCATTAATTCACGATGTTCATGTTGAAGTGTGGAGCCCGAATTAACGGCTTGGAGTGGGGAGCAAGTTTGTTCCTAATACGCTTAGGGTTAATTATGGCAAGTTTGTTTTTAATGGGCTTGGAGTAGTGAGCAAGTTTGTACCTAATGGGCTTAGGGTTAGGGCAAATTTTCTATTATAAATAGATGTTCTCTCATTGTAATCAGCATCCGAAAAGCATAATGAAATATCTGGTTTGGCATCGCCTCCAAACGTAGTCGCAAGACGAACTGGGTAAACAAATCGCATGTTATTTTCTCTTTCGTTATCGTGTGCGTGTGTTTATTTCCTAACAACTGGTATCAGGAGCCTCGGGTTCAAAGGGAACAGACACGATGAGCGACGAGAAGATTTCAATCAAGTAGTTGGACAGATCGAATTTCAGGTTCTAGAAGATGCAGATCGAGGATTACCTTTACGGTAAAGATCTGTATGTGCACCTAGAGGAGAAGGAGAAACCCGAAAAGATGGAACAGAAGGAGTGGAATCTGGTGAATAGAAAGACGATGAGTGTGATACGTATATCGTTGTCCATGAGCGTAGCCTACCACACGACTAAAGCCAAGTCCGCAAGGGAGATGCTGCAGATCTTGGAGGAGATGTATCAGAAGCCCACAACGGCGAACAAAGTTCACTTGATCAGACGGTTTTTCAACCTCAGGATGTCGGAGAGCACACCCGTGCAACAACACCTGAACGAGTTCAACATGATCATTGGGCAGTTGTGTTCTGTCGAGATCGAATTCAGTGATGAGGTACTTGCTTTAGTTTTGTTATCTTCTTTGCCTGACAGTTGGACTGCCACAATAACTGCAGTTAGCGCGTCATCTGCGAAAGATAAACTGAAGATTGACGAAGTGAGGGATCTGATGATTAGCGAGGAGGTTCGCAGGAAAGAGCCAGGATTCACTTCAGGGTCAGCGTTGAACACGGAGGAAAGGGGCAGATCGAAGGGTAGGCCAAATCGTGGCAGATCAGTAGTCCGCTAAAATCGTGGGTGTTGGATTCTGGAGCATCATTCCACTCTTGCAGTGATGCTGAAATAATGGAAAACTATGTGTCTGGCGAATTCGGACAAGTCTACCTTGCTGATGATGAGCCTTTGAAAATCGTGGGAATAGGAAATGTCCGGATAACCACACCAAACAGATCGATGTTGAAGTTGAATGGTGTGAGGTACATTCAAGGATTGAAAAGAAACCTGCTTTCAATCGGGCAGCTTGATGTAGAAGGATACTCAGTGACTTTCGGCAGCAACAGTTGGAAGATCAGTAGAGGAGCCATGATAGTAGCTCGGGGGAAGAAGGAAGGTACGTTGTATACTACATCTAACCCCAAGAATTGTATTGACCTTGTG
Organism: Galeopsis tetrahit; assembly: GCA_963675135.1. Classification (NCBI taxonomy): domain Eukaryota; kingdom Viridiplantae; phylum Streptophyta; class Magnoliopsida; order Lamiales; family Lamiaceae; genus Galeopsis; species Galeopsis tetrahit. The sequence continues at coordinate 63,374,494 of OY776131.1, forward strand.
GGAGCTACAACCAACGTTGATTTGTGGCACTGTCGGCTGGGTCACATGAGCGAGAAAAGGATGAAGGTAATGTGTTCGAAAGGGAGACTTCCAGGGCTGAAATCTGTTGAAGTTGGCCTATGCGAGGACTGTGTTTTCGGGAAACAAAGAAGGGTGAGTTTCTCGAGAGGTGGAAGAGCATTGAAGGCAGAAAAGCTAGAGCTGGTGCATAGCGATCTATGGGGACCAGCGCCCGTGAAGTCCCTTGGTGGTTCGGAGTATTACATGACCTTCATCGATGACTCCACTCGAAAGGTATGAGTTTATTTTCTGAAAAATAAAACGGATGCCTTTGATACCTTCAGAAAGTGGAAAGCTCTTGTAGAGAATGAAACAGGGTTGAAAGTAAAGTGTCTTCGTTCTGACAATGGAGGTGAATATGAACTCCGTGAGTTCAAGGAATATTGTGCTGAGAATGGGATTCGCATGGAGAAGATTGTGAGAGGAACTCCCCACCAGAATGGAGTGGCAGAACGAATGAACAGAACGTTGAATGAGCGAGCCAGATGCATGAGGTTGAAGAGTGGGCTGCGTAAGACATTTTGGGCAGATGCAGTAAACACGACAGCATACCTAATTAATAGAGGTCCATCAGTTCCGTTGGAGAAAAAAGTACCCGAGGAAGCATGGACGGGAAAAGAGGTAAATCTGTCTTAATTGCGTGCCTTTGGCTGTGTTGCTTATGCTCATGTTGGCTCTGTTGATAGAAGTAAATTAGATGCTAAATCTGTTAAGTGTACGTTCATTGGTTATGGTGGTGATGAGTTCGGTTATAGACTTTGGGATGAGAATAACCGAAAGATTATTCGCAGTAGAGATGTAGTTTTCAATGAATAGGTTATGTACAAGAATAGACTAGAGGCATCAGATTCTGACAAGACCAATACCCAAGAGGTCGAGTTAGACATCTCAAACTCGAGTGGGAGTAAGGAGAGTTAGAATGAACAAGAGGTTCTTATTGAAGAACCAAGGACCCCACCACCATCGGAGAATCCGCTGCAAAGGCCCGTTAGAGAGCGACATGCACCTAATAGGTATTCTCCCTCTAACTACTACTTGTTACTTACTGATAGTGGTGAACCTGAATGCTATGCAGGGGCAGAGCAGGGTGCAGATAGACGGAAGTGGAGAGTTGCTATGGATGATAAGTTAGCATCTCTTCTGTTGAACGGCATTTGGGAACTTGTTGAGCTCCCAAAGGGTAAGAAGGTCTTGCATTGCAAGTGGGTCTACCGAATCAAGAATGAAGCTGATGGTAGCAAACGTTACAAAGCCCGGTTGGTTGTCAAGGGGTTTGAGCAGCGACATGGTATTGATTATACTGATGTCTTTACTCTTGTTGTGAAACTGACCACTATTAGAATGGCGTTGAGTATGGTAGCTGCAGAAAACTTGTTGTTGCATCAGATGGATGTGAAGACAACATTCCTCCACGGTGACTTGGTCGAGGAGTTGTACATGACACAACCTGAGGGGTTCGTAGAGAAAGGAAAGGAGGAACTTGTATGCAAGTTAAAGAAGAGCTTGTATGGCCTAAAACAAGCTCCAAAGCAGTGGTACATGAAGTTCGACAGTTTCATGATGGAAATCAACTACCACAAATGCCACGCAGATCATTGTTGCTACTACAAGAGGTTTGACAAAAGCTTTCTTATTCTCTTGCTATATGTTGATGACATGTTGATCATAGAAGCTGATGCAAGAGAAGTAAATAAGTTGAAGGGGCAATTGTTTGAACGGTTCTCTATGAAGGATCTTGGAGAGGCCAAACAAATTTTGGGTATGAGGATTGAACGTGATAAGGCGACAGGAAGTGTGTATCTTTCGCATGCGAGTTTCATTCAAAAGGTCCTGAAAATATTCAACATATCAGAGTCGAAGCCCGTTAGTGTTCCGTTGGGCAGTCAGTTCAAGCTTTCAAGAAGGGAGTCCCCTAAGAGCAAGGAAGAGCGTGCCCAGATGTTGAATGTTCCGTATGTCTCAGCGATTGGTAGCATCATGTATGCCATGGTGTGTACGAGGCCAGACATTGCTCATGCAGTGGGAGTAGTAAGCCGGTTTATGAGTGATCCGGACAAGCAACATTGGGAAGCAGTCAAGTGGTTCCTGCGATACTTGAGAGGTACCACAGACAAGACCTTGTGTTTCAAAGGCAAGAGTATGGAGCTGGTGGGTTATGTGGATGCAGACTTGGCATCAAACGACCTTGATGGGAGAAGTACAACCGGGTATGTCTTTACTTATGGTGGTACTGCTATATCTTGGACTTCTAAGTTGAAGAAGGTTGTTGCACTGTCCACTACTGAGGCAAAATATGTAGTTGTGATAGAGGCAAGTAAGGTGATGGTGTTGTTGCAGAATTTCTTGGGAGAACTTGGGAAGGAGCATGAGAATAACACTATTTTCAGTGATAGTCGAAGTGCTATATTTCTTGCAAAGAATCCAGCGTTCCACTCAAGGACAAAGCATGTTGGGTTAAAGTACCACTACATTCGTCACCTTTTAGAGTAGACATGTCCAACCGCCAGTTACGGTTAAAAACCGGCGGTTTCGGTTTTACGTTTTTGCTAACCGAAACCGAACCGGCAAACCGCCGGTTCGGCGGTTATTATTATTATTTTTTTTTAAAAAAAATTTGGCTCGTTTTTTGGACTTTTTGCGCTTTTTCGACTCTTGTTTTTTGTTCGTTTTAACTTTATAGTTTATTAGTTTATATAACTTATTATTGATGAAATATTATAAAAAATTGAAAGAATAAATAAATTACTTTTAAGTTACAAATTACAAAAGTATAAATTACAACTTACAAATTACAGCTTACAAATTTAAAAACTTAGTAACTTACAAAATAAATTACAACAAATTGGGAGGGGGGGAAAAAAAATTGGACTTGAGCTTAATTTTAAGAATTAAACTTAGAAATTCTAAGTTCAAAATTTTAAAACTAAGTTGCCTACGTATCCAACATGTTGGAATCAAAGTCCACGTAGTTCTCTTACCTCAACTTACCCGTTGACGTTGTTGTTGAATGATCATGACTCGATTCTTCATTCTTCACTTCCGCCCGTAGAGGTCCATTCCTCGTCTTCTTCATTATCCTCTTCTAACGATTGGACTCTTTTTTCGGCTCTTACCCAATCATCAAGCAAGCATTGGTTCTCTACGTTTTCAACGGTCATATTTGATCTCGTTGCATCCAAAGTATAACCTCCTACACTAAAAGCTTGCTCAACGGCAACGGTTGAGGCGGGAGCCGATAAAATTTCTCTTGCGAGCATTGACATTGTCGGAAATACAAGTTTCACCGTCGACCAACACTTTAGTATGTCAAAATCTCCTTCCATATTTTCCATTGTCGAATTCATGATACAATTTTCATATTCTTGAGTATATGATGATCGTGATCTTTTATGATTACGTTGATAAATAAGTCTATTTATAGCATCCATATTGGCCAAATTTGGAACGTTAGTAGCACTATGTGAAGAAGAAGAAGAAGAAGTGGAAGAACCATTTGCATCCATATGCTCCCTAATTAATGCTAATATAAGTTGTTTAACACCACTTACGATTTCTTCGGGATCCGGTCGATCAGAAGAACTAATTTCGTCACTAGGATATAAATTTTCATAATACAACTCTAACATGTCATGTACACCATCTAACTTATATTTATGATCAAACACTTTAGCAACTAAAAATATAGGAGGAATTTGATTAAAATATTTCTTCCATTTTTGCAACATAGGAACAATAGCATCATGTAATAATGGATCATATTTATAACGTGTTAATACTCCAACAATTTTAAGACAATGTTCTATTGCCAAATGAGAAGTAGGTTCGTAAACTTTAGACATAGCAAAAGTAGCATCATTAAAAGTTTCCAAAATCTCAATAATTTTTATGCAATGATCCCAATTTTGAGAATGTAAACGAAAACCACAATGTTCTTGTGCGAAAAAACCACATAAAGTTTCTTTATACTCAACCGACTCTCTTAACAATTTATAAGTAGAATTCCACCGTGTTGACACATCAAGAGAATTTTTTTTTGGATGCACATTCTTAGTTCTACAATTTTTTTTCCATTTTTTCAAAGCCTCGTCAAGTAAGTAATAGCATCTTTAATAGGAGCGACATATACTTTCAAAGCATTTAAACCATCTTGAACACATAAATTTAAAATATGACACATGCATCTAATATGAAAAAAATTTCCACCAACATACGGTTGACACTCAATTTGAAGTTCTTCGATACTAGCGTTATTATCACTAGCATTATCAAAACCAATAGAAAAAATTTTATAATTCAAACCGTAATCATTTAAAATATCAACAATTTTTGTTTTAATATTTTCGGCATTATGAATATCATCAAAATCCTTATAAGCAATTAATCTTTTGTTTAAAGTCCAAGAATCATCAATCCAATGACAAGTAATTCCTATATAAGAATGTTTTTAAAAATTATCACTCCAAATATCGGCGCAAATAAAAACTTTACTTGTTAGTGGTCTAAACGTGTTGATCAAAGCATATTTATATTTACCAACAACATTAGCAATATCACGAGTAATCGTAGAACGAGAAACTTTTTTCATGCATGGTTGTAGGGAAAGTTGAACCAAATCATTGAAAGCAAAATTTTCCACAAAACTATAAGGAAGATGTTGAACACTTATCATTTTAGCTAACATTTTTCTAAAATATGCTTGATCATATTTAAAAATAGAAGTCGAATTACTTACCTCACCTTGAACTCCACCTCCGGAGGACCCGGTAAATTCTCGTAGTTGTGTTTGACTCGTTTCAATTCCCACTCTATCCGGATGTGTGGACCTCAAATGGAGTCTCAATGTTCCATATCCTCCTCCATTTTTAAACTTATATTGCTTTGTACAATAATTATAAAAAACAATAAACTTATCTGTTTCGGCGATTGGCACTTTTCGAAAGTGACGTGCAAAAATTTCGGACCTCAAAATGGGGTTTTGTTGTGAAGGAACTCCAACTCCTTCCTCCATTGGAGTTGAATTTTCGGTTGCACTTTCTTGAGTTGGGCGGCCACCTTCTTCATCATCATCATCCGAGGCAAGAGTGTTAATAACATCTTCAACGATGTTGTCACCAAGAACTCTACGAATATTTTGATCCTCCTCTTCGTTGAATAATGGAATGCGTCTTTGAGAAGATGAAGTAGTTCCAATAGCCTTTCCTCTTGAAGAAGACATATTAGTATAATTACTTAATTATTAAGAAATTAAGAATTAAGAAAGTAAGAAGAAGTGAAATAGAATTTAGTAAAGTAATTAAGTAAATAAGATTATAATTTTTAAGAGATTGAAATTTTTAGTATAGTAAGAAAGTAATTTGAGAATTTAGTAAAGTAAAGTAAAGTAAGTAAAACTAGAAGTAATTTGAGAATTTAGTAAAGTAAAGTAAGTAAAACTAGAAGTAATTTGAGAATGAATGTTGAGAAATTTGAGAATGAGAGAGAATAGATTGAGTTTGGTGTGAAAAATATTTATAGAGCAAAATTCGAAAATTAATTAAAAAAAAAAAAAATTCCGGCAAACCGACGGTTAACCGCCACGCGTTTCAATATGGGCCGTCGAGATCCAACGGTCAACAGATCTGGACCGTTGGATTTCTAACGGTCAGAATTTGAATTAAAGTAAACCGGGTCAAACCGGCGGTTAAACCGCCGGTTTTGACCATTGAATTTTTATTTTTTTTAATTTTAATCCCGATTTATCTCGACCGTTGGATTTCAAACGGTCAACAGATATGGACCGTTGAATTTCCAACGGTCAGATAATTTGAATTTAAAACCGCCGGTTTTCGGAATTTTTTTTATTTTTTTTTTTCGAATTTTGTCAATTTGTCCTATAAATACCCCCTTTTCCAACTCATTTTTCACACCAAACTCAATCTCTTATTCTCTTATAGTCTTATTTTCATTTTCTCATTTCCCCAACTTCAAATTTCAATTCAAATGGCAAATGAAGGATCATCAAATCATTCAATTGTAATAAATTTGAATGTCAATCCTACAAACGAAGAGGAAGTCGATCAATCCATTCAACCGCCTCCGCCGCCGACGGTTCGAGTTCAACAACAACTCGATTTTTCTTTCCCCCCCCCCCCCCATTTTCGTTTTCAAAGATCCCTTCAAAATCATTTTCGTGTAATCGGTCAAAATCCAATTGATGGATCATATCAACTTTGTTGCAACTATTGTGGTACACAATATAAATTTAAGCGCGGGGGAGGATACGGAACATACGTGAATCACATGCAAAACAAGCATCCAGACAAAATATAATGCCTACATTGAAGATTTGAAGTCAAATGTTTAGTAATTTTATTTTTTAGTTTATGTGTTTATGTTTATTGTTTAGTAATTTTAATTTTTAGTTTATGTTTTTATTCAATGTTTAGTAATTTTAATTTTTAGTTTATGTGTTTAAGTTAAATGCTTATGTATGTTTACTTCTAAATTCTAAATTCTAATGCTTATGTTTAGTAATTTTTATTCAAAATGTTTAAGTTAAATGCTTATGTTTAGTAATTGTGACTAAATGAGTAAGTGCCTAAGTGGTAACTTATAGTTCATATAATTACAAGTTAGTGAAGTTACAACAATTTAAAACGGAAAAATGAATAAATGATGAGTAAAAATTAAAAATTACAAATAAACAAAAAAAAAAAAAAAAACTGAAAACCGGCGGTTTGGACGGTTAACCGGAAAACCGCCGGTTTAACCGGCAAACCGCCGGTTTTCATAATGACCAACCGAAACCGAACCGTGAAAATACGGTTGCGGTTCGGTTTTGAAACTGAAACCGCCGGTTTTCACGGTTCGGCGGTTTTCCTGTTTGTAACCGCCCGTGTCTATTTTAGAGAAGAAGATCTTGCAGCTTGTGAAGATCCTTGGAAGTGAGAATCCAGCAGACATGTTTACTAAGGTAGTGACCTTAGAGAAGTTGAAGCTATGCATAACTTCTTCAATTGGTTTTGGAACTTGAAGATAAGGTTTGACGATGCCAGGCGGATACGGGAGGAGAATCAAGAAGATATGATTACATGGAGGATTCAGTCTCCAAGTGGGAGATTGTTGGAGTGTGGAGCCTGAATTAACCTAATGGGTTTGGACTTTGGAGTGGGGAGCAAGTTTGTTCCTAATAGACTTATGGTTAATTATGACAAGTTTGTTCCTAATGGACTTGGAGTAGGGATCAAGTTTGTTCCTAATGGGCTTAGGTTAGGGCAAATTTTCTATTATAAATAGATGTTCTCTCATTGTAATCAGCATCCGAAAAATATAGTGAAATACCCGATTTAGCATCACCCCCAGACGTAGTCGCAAGATGAACTGGATAAACAAATCGCGTGTTATTTTCTCTTTCGTTATCATGTGCGTGTGTTTATTTCATAACCGTTCACACCTTTGAAAAACGGCAACGACGATTACTTATAGTAAAAAGAGAAAAGGTTAACCTGTTTTAAGGTTAATTCTAATGATTTTCTAAAAGCAGGAAATAATTAATGATTAAGAGCAGGAAATACTTCCCCCATTATGAAAGTTGTGAAAAGAGAGGGTTGTAAAAAAGTTATTGGCACTCATATAATTAAAGACGTAATGTAATGGTGACAATAACAAAGTATGGCAGCCATTCAAAACAAACAATGAATAGAAGTTTTAAATATGGTTTGAAAGAGGCGAAATTAATAAATAAAACACAAGCAAATGATGATTTAAGAAGCTGCATGCATATGCGCCTCTTGTGTTAATCATCTCAAATCTCCTTTCCACTCTGCTAGTTCTGCAAGACCACATCAAAATACATTTCAAAAGTTATAAGATAAGAAGAGTCTGATTGAAGAAAGAAGCAAGGGAGATAGTAGACTTACGACTTCCTCTCCTCGAGGCTCATCCCCCTTGGAATGCTCACCTGCACCATGAATTTTATTTATGAATTACATATCAAAAGTTCTAAACAATTCTAAATAATTTATACCTTCTTCTGGGAGATCTGAGGTCCACAAAGTAAGATTGTCCCTTAAAAGCTGCATGATGAGAGTGCTGTCTTTGTATGATTCCTCATTCAGGCTATCAAGTTCTGCTATGGCTTCATCAAATGCATGTTTCGCAAGGTGGCATGCCCTGTCACAAATCATATTCTCTATCTCAATTTCATTCAACTCATACGAACTAGATCATCAACTGAACGGAAAAGTTAATTCATGGACATCTTTATAAAATTAACATTTATAATGCACATATGCCATCAAATATCAATATAATTCATTCATTCCTCCTTTTCAGCAACAAAATCCAAATCAATTCTATGATTTAATAGCACAACTAATACTGCTACTCTGTATGCATGTCTGTGTGTGTGGATCCTGGATGCATGTGTGTATATGTGCAAGTTAAATACAATTTCTCCATCCATTTCATCACTAAGTTTTGTATTCCAAATTTAGCTTATCTAGATCATTTTTGGTCTCTCTGTTGCTTGATTTGGAAAAATTTACGTGGTGGCAGAATTTATGTAGAGATACTGAATTTTTTGCAGAAAATTGTGAGTTATCAGTTTGAGATTAAAGCTACCTTTGTCAAATGTTTCTATTTCTCTGCTTTAAATGAAGGATGTTGCACTTTCATGTTTGCAGAATATATATTTTACCATGTTGAAGAATAATATTAAATCTATTTTTGATTTTTCATTCCATGTGCCTGTGCAAAGAATTCCCATTACAGTAAAACTAAAGCTCATCAGATGACGCTGCTACTCAATTTTCAGTAAGTCAACAAAAAGAGAGTGAGAGTGAGAGAGAGAGAGAGAGAGAGAGAGAGAGAGAGAGAGAGAGAGAGCAAACCTCTCTGGCGAATTCAAAATCTCATAGTAGAAGACAGAAAAGTTAAGGGCCAAACCAAGTCTGATGGGGTGTGTAGGGGCCAGATCTGTAGCAGCAGAGCTAGTGGCAGCCTGAAATGCAAAATGAACTTCCCTTAGTTGCTACAAATCATGATCCATAACTAAGTGAATTTGTCAAGTGAGAAACCCCATGAATACTGAAAACAATTTTATCTGAATACAAATCAAAGCAAAATTACCGACAGACCTGCTATTTCTATCTAAACAGCAAAGGAAAGACATTCAACCAGGACAAAAAGTAAAACAATACTAACTTCATAGGCCTTGAGTGACTGCTCTCCTGCCTCTTTACGATCATCTCCTGCTTTGAATTCAGCTAAATAGCGGTAATAATCTCCCTTCCTTAAAACAGAAAATTATAAATGTATATTAAGCAACTTAACAGTTACACAAAAACGATCAAGAAAAGCTATGCCATTGAGCAGGATGATAAGGCAAAGCTATCTACTAATGAAACTTGAACCAAAATTTTAATAGGGAACCGAGTAATAATAATATTGAACTACCAGCGATCAAAGAAGCATAAAAGAGTTCAGAGATAAAGGCACTCACATTTTGTAATAGAAAACAGATGATTCACCAGTAGAGGAAGATGGAAGTAGATGCTCATCTATCACAGCTAAAATGTCCATGCATATCTTAGTTAGTTCATCTTCAACCTTCTGCCTGTAACTCTTAATTCTCCTAACGTTCTGTTCGTGCCCCTTACTCTCCTCTTTCTGCTCAATGGATGACAAGATCCTCCAAGATGCCCTTCTTGCACCAATCACATTCTTGTACCCAACTGACACTAAATTTCTTTCCTCAATAGTCAGTTCTACATCCAACCTTGCAACCGATTTCATTGCTTCCACCATCTCTGGAATAAAAAAGATTGTTAGCAAAAATAGATATCACTATTCTCCATAAAATGAAACAGCACACAGACAAAATAAGCTGACAAAAATCCCATCATTCCCCAAAAAAATGTACATAAGTAAAAACTTGTTGTATGCAAGTAAGTTGAGTAGTTGACAGTTCTACACAAATAAAGGCGACAGATTTATTTGCTTCTAACTGACGTATAATCGTATATAAATAAATGGCGTTCTTAGTTAGTGCAACTATTCATTATATGGGGGCCTCAGCTTTTACATATACGGAACTTGAAGTTTTGGCATGGTATATGCACCTCATATGATTACCAAAACAGTGATTATGTCTACAATTGAAACTTCTCCATGTGCTAGACTTGTCTGCAAATTTCCTTACAAACTTGGATACTCACATCCCACGTACAGGTTTATTTTCATTTCAAGCCTTAAATAACAAACATCCTACCTCAAATCTAGGGTTGCCATTTAGGCACGTAATCCATTTTGTACTCAGTTTCTTGATAAAATCACAGAATCTCGGCCAACAAACAAAGCCAGTGGTGTCACAAAGCATTAAAACCAGCAATCTTATGCGTCCTCAAATACTAGTACATATATTGGATGCATAAACCTCACACGAAATGATATAAAATGAAATCAACTGAAAAACTCCAATATATCACTAATCATCCCTGGGTAAACTAATTATTCATAGTTTTCGGCATTATATGAGACTATTAGGGTACTCAATTTTCAACAATATAATCGAACAAGAGACTAAATCTCGAACAATAAATCACAAAGAAATAGAATTAACCATAAATCAATTACCCCCATCAGACGTCGCTCAACTCAGAGAAATTCAAATGAGACTCAGATTCGTCTAGCTACAACAGAAAACAATCAGATCGGAAACCTAAGCTACTCATACAGCCCAATTGAAGTAAAAAATGGCATCAAAATAGCATGAGAATCCATAAAAACACGCAGAAATTTCTACTCCACAAGAGTAACAAACAAATAAGTTCGTTGGGGAGAAAAATACGCGATTTCATGAATATTTACCATCGTATCGTTCAGCTTGCTCTGCAAGCCTTGCCAAGTAAACCTGCTGCTCTCTCTCTTTCTCCATCCTTCCCTCCCTCTATCAAACGGAGATTATTGCTACACAACTCTCTTTATCAATACAAAATACAAATGATTCTGTTTTGCTTTCTCTCACTAAAAGGAGACGACTTATTTCCTTTCCGCTGCGGTAACTGTATTTACGCGAGTGGTTACAATGAACGGCAAAATGCCTCGTTTCTAGCTGAAAATCTGGACCGTTGATTTCGGAGATTTGAGAATAATTACAGCCGTTGGATCGACTTGTTTATTGACTTGAATTTTACAACGTCTTGACCGCTGTCATATTGCTCCATCAGGTTCGGCGCATGCGGTTCCTGCAATTTAAATGCAAAATGTGCTGTTGCTTTTTCATAAATATTCGTTATGTCGGGTTCTTCTCTATTGGGTACCAATTCTTGACACGATTATATTCCCACCTAAACATGTTTCACTCACAAATTGTATTTTAGGTTGTGGTGTCACCCTCAGGTTCCGCATTATCACAAAATAAATACTTCCTCTATACTGTTTTTTTTTTCAACATTTTATGCGTAGTTTAAAAAAAAAATCAACATGGAGTTGTTTATTAATATTAAATAAGATAAATAAAATATATGATTTTTTTAAATAATAAAGTAGAATAATAAAATATTGTAAGAAATAAAGTAAAATAATAATTTCTTTAAAGATATTTAATTTAAAGTAAAAAATCATTATTTATAAAAAAAAAAAAAGATAAATCTAACTAAAATGTATAGTAGAACCTTGATAAATGCATAATTTTAGGATTAGAACAAAATAGTTTATTTAGTGAGATTATTTGTTTATTGATAATCGATGGAGTATTTATTATTTTATGGATGATTTTTTTTATTTTAAAATGTACATTGATTGTATGTATTAAGAAAATTTAAAAGTCATTAATTAAAACACACTGAAAATCAAGCGCATCCATTCTTTTAAACTATTATAGAGAGAATGATACAATTATGTAAATGCCTACGAACGAATAAACTATGGGCTAGTCTTCACATTTTATATATGCATTTCATTTCAATTAGATCAAATTAAAATCCTAAGTTCATTTAATTCAAAAGTTAAATTAAGATAATTTTAAAAAATTCGCGGGTAAAAAATTCGGATCCAGATTGCCCAAAAAATTCATGGGTCGCAAACATGTGATTTACTACATGACCAAAATATTGTTACTATAAGGTCAAAAAATTACCACTACAAGGCCAAAAATCTAATACTAAAACATTCTGACAATTCACCCAAAAAATGAAGTGTCCTGAATATTTTTGGACATGTAATAATACACTTTTAACTTTGTAGTGATAAAATTTTGATCTCGTAGTAACATTGTTTTAGTCATATAATAGTCGAATAAGTCAAAATTATTTTAGTAATTTTACCAAAAAAAAAAAAAGTGTTCAGAATATTTTTTGACTTGTAGTAATACACTTTTGACCTTGTAGTGATAAAATTTAGGTCTTGTAGTAACATAGTTTTAGTCATATAATAAGATAATATTTGACAACGAAAATAAATATTCTAATTAAGGTTGACCCGCGTTTGACCAACAAATTTTAACCTAATTTATCTTAATTGGTCAATATTGCATATAAATTTTTCCCATAAACTATTAGTAGTAAACAATTTGATGAAAATGATCTAGATTATAGTCGTTTTGTACCTTCGGAAGAGCCCTTTCAAGCAGTGGACACCTTCAACAATTAGTTATCGCAGAAAGAAAAAAAGGACAACTATCATTTTTTAAGAATAAATTAATTTTGTACAGAGTATTATTGATATTTATATTACTTGATGCATTTGCGAGATTATCTTTTAATTCAATGGCTCAAGTCGGGATCGAAATAAATTATTAAACAAACGAATTTATTTATTTATCTAAAATTGATTTGTTGATATTTAATGTAATCAAATAAAAACCCACTTGGATAATTCTCCTTTCATTTTCGGTATTTTTATTCTCTAATATTGTCAAATCACAAAATGAATCGGATGTGACAGTTTGACAGATAACTAAGATGTCACCAAACGCACATATACACTAGAAAGTGATCATGATTGATAAATGATGACAATTGGAACCAAACACATCGATATTTTATTTTAGGTAAAAACTAAAAACCCCAGAGCTCTGTGTAGTTCATTTACATCACAAAACAGCCCCTCAAAATTTGTCCAAATTACTCTAAAACCATATACTTTGAAGTATTACCAATTTACTATACACTCCCTAAAATGACCAAAAATTTATTCCAACTGACAAGAAATGAAGCATCATATTGTAATAGGGAATTGGATCCCCTCCCGTACATGACCATCACGTGCATAGGTATGTGTCTGATTCAACGGTTCCCTCACGTACACGATGGTCATGTACATGAGGGGATTTACTTATTGTGTTTTCTGGCATCTGCATCAATTGATTGTTTCATAATTTTGTATTGCTCCAGTCAAACAATTTTATTTTTTTTTGCTCATTTCCAAGCCTCGAGATTCTTTTGGTAATTTGGACGATTTTTTTTTTTTTGGTAATTTACCCTGAACCATATCCTATTTTGTATTATCAGTGTGTGTCAAGTGTATACAAGTGACACTATTAAAATGCACATATTATGACATAACATGCACTGATGAAATAAAATACACGAGACAACGCTTTTCTTCCCAGGCAAGGAACAAATAGAACTAAGCTGAAAATGAAATATGAGAAGTATACAAAGAGACGAAACTCAAAAACGGGTTATCCATGCCAGTTAAAAGCTACACAAATTGAAGATTGTTGATGTTTTTTTGGATGGTCATATAAATTCTGCACTAATTTACACGAATATTATTGCATCAACCACAGTTGTATGCCCTATGCCAAACAGAACCCTAATGGCCTATCTAAAGAATTTGAAAAGAATAAATAGAGGACAACATTGGGAAAACAATTTAACCTGGAACGTGGGCTCTGCAGACAAATGATCAATGGTTTTTCCACGTCATTCACCCGTCTTAAACTCCCGTCTCATACACCTGATTCAGATAAGTGCAGCTCCAACAACAGTAATACTACAGATTATCTTTATAGGCTTTGGATAGCTGTTATCAAGCAGGACAAGGGCAATGATGGGAAGTACACATACATAATAGAAGCGGAATTACTGATCATTTCGGCTTGAGCTAGCATCCCCAAATGAAACAGTTGCTAGAGTAGACGCCCATACCTTGGCATTTTTTGCTCCTTCTTGTAAATTGCTTTTCTTGCAGGGCTTGTTTAGAGGATTGAATAACTGAATCACTCGTTTAATATGGACCACATGATGCTCCCACAAACTACGAAAACTTACGTTTATGACGTACCTTCGCCAAGCTAATTGACCGTATCTGTGCAATGTTGGGAACATACCGTAAAGCAACCTCAAAAGTACAAAAATTGTTGCTAGGGCTAGATACGTTTCCTGTTGCAGCAGATTCTCGGGAGATTTAGCCCAGGGGAAAGGACAGGTTTCTTGGTGAGTGTTGTGTTTTTCATCGTATCCTGAACATCCCATCTTTTCCAAAGACACTGGGTCAGCTGATAATGTGTTTATGCCTGAATATAAAATTGTTTCACTTAAATTCATCGAGCTACAGGTATTTAGATTACATGAAAAATAATATACAGCAGAAACATCATCTGCATTACATGCTTGATATTTGTCCATAGTCATATTTATTAGGCTTAATTGCAGCTAAAATCAAGACATATACGTTCATTGCAGTCTAATCTGGAAAATGGATAATAGCAAATCAAACACCAATTTAATTTTTATTTTTATTTTGCAATTGAATCTTCTGCACAGCCCCCCTATGCCTGAGCCTGATGTGGCGATCCGACTTGGCATCCCCTAAAGTTTTACGATGCTGGAATATCCAAGAGGGGACGCCAAGTCGGATTGCCACGTTAGAATCGGGCAAGAGGGGGCTACCAGGAATATTCGATTGCAATTTTTTTGTAATTCGTATTTGATTTGCTATTATCCAATTGTTTGAATTAGACTGCAATTAACACAAATGTCTTGATTTTAGCCGCAATTAAGTCAATTTATTAACCGAGTCTACTTCACCTTTTTTCCTTTTCATCTGGAAGGAGATGGTGAGATAGACTATATTCATCAAACTAATAATAATTACTAAAAAAAAACGACTACTTGTGTGCTATAACTAAAATATCAAAATTATAAATCATTCACAAATTCGATGCTGCCTCGTCATTTCCTATACACCAAGAACCATGCACGAAGGAATGTGATATCTCTTGAATAAAATCAAGTGACCAGTGATTATCTAAACCATACATAATAACCTTAACAACAACCAATAAGATTGTCCTATCATATGAGAGGAACTAAAAAGAGATAAAATAAAACTACTCTTATGTCTTAGCACATTAACTTACCAGTCACATCGCCATAGAAAGATATTAAGGAATCGAGAGTGCGAGACCCCTGATACCTTGTGCGCATGGTAGAGTTTAGAAGAATCAAAGTAGGAAATCCATAAACTCCATACTTTGATAGAATGCTGAAAATACAGACAATTTCCATTTAGATTGATGATCTTGTAATGTAGATATAACGTTAAGAATGGAATGTCGGTTATCTAACCTTGGCCTGACAGCTGATTCTTCAATTGCAAAATGAGGAATGGAAGGAAAAATGGAAGACAAAATGGAGAGCCTTGGTCTGAATATTCCAGAAAAAGGACACCAAGACGAGTAGAAGAGAACTGAGACATAATCATATTCATTTTTGTGAACCATATTCAATGCCTTCTGCAATGCGACTTCATCCCCCTTCACCATGGAAATTTATAATTACCTCAAGAGCCCATCGTAAACAATACATACAATATGTACTCACAAACTAAAGAAACACAATCGTGTTAGTATCAAAATAGAATTGTTGGCAGTCCTCATCTCTAATGCAAGTAAAAATGAGCCCTTCGGTTGGGAAAGAGAAAGGTATATGAACATCACCTCCACTACAGTCCTTAACAATCAAACAACATCTGCCTCTTTATCAATCAGTCATATGATACTAACTCATTCTCTAATGCACCTACATCTTTTTAACATAGAGAACCATGAAAACACAAAGTTCCTCACTGAACTATCAGAAACAAATCCCACAGGCACAGAATGGATGGCGGCAGACATGACCACAAAAGTTGAATTGGTTAAGAATCAAAAGAAATTCATTGACAAAGCTGAGGCAAACATAGGAGATGCATTTGATATATAAAGTACACATGAAGCATGAGCATCTCAGAGAAACTCCAACTAGAGCTGAAAACTTCCACAAAAATCCATCTTCTTACAAAACCAGTCCCATAGATCAAGTATTTATAACAGTTCCCCTCATCAGTTCACAAACAAGTGTCTACAATTACCACTGTAATTCCACAACCATAACAGAATAAAATTAATTAGCTGAAGAATTAATTACATTCACCAATAACAAACACCTCCGAAAATCTCACTCGAGAAAATATTGAAGCAGTCAACAGAAACAAATCAGAAAGAATCGAACAAATTATACCTCAATTACACCAATAGCATGAGAAAACCCGTCCCGACTAATGTGACAAACGTCGTTCTTGGGAACAAATATGAAATCATTGAGGGAGCTCAAGGGACAAATAGGAGGTGAAGGAACCCTAACGGGGTCGGCGCATGTTAGCGCCCCGAGGAAAAGAAACAGCGTCAATCCAGCTAATTCCAAATTCCTCGAAACGGCTACCATATCTGTAATTGAATTGTGGAATTCACGCAACTTTAATCGACGATTGAGGAGGAGGAAGATGGGTGGGTTTGAAGAAGGAACCCGGCGCGTTTTAGCATTGATCCTGAGATCATCCTCCACCTTTCCTCTTTCTTTCGTTTACTTGCACTATTTATTTGATTCGACCAAAATTAACATTTTTTTTTTTTTTTTTTGTTACCCGCTACTTTTGTCCTCTATAATCTATATATTTCATTTTTTTAGTTTCTTATTCTTTGTAAAAAAAATCTTCATAATTTACGTTTTCTACTTTTACTTATTTAATATTTTCCCTCTTATCTTATGCTTTTATTTGTTTACCCCTACATGATGTATTTTTTTAGTTTTGCCACTTGAACTTCTTATTATTTTTACATTGTGTGGGTAAAACAAATGGTTAAATTGCAAATTTAATCTTCACAAATCATTTAATTGTAATGTAGTCTATAACTTTGTATAAGTGCGAATACAACTTTAAATATTGTTATAAATTAATCTTTCAAATATTCTCCTTAATTAAAAGACGTCATTTTTTAAACAACAGTTATTTAGTATCGACAAATCTTATTAGATTTGGTTACAAATGGACTGCTCAAAATATTAATTTGTAACAATATTTAAAGTAAAAAAAATATTTATAATCATCTAAAATGGTAGATTAAATTGTATTTAAATGAAAGATGTTAATTTATTTTGTAATTAAATCAAAACAAATAGAAGATGCAATTACATGGCTAACAAAACAAAGCATCAATAGGGACAAAAGTAAAAAATATATAAAAAAAAAATGAAAAAAATATATCATTTTGAAAATAAAATTAAGTTGTATTGTTGTCAAATGATCCAAAATCTACGTCTTTTCACCGACATATACTTCATTATGTAAAATATAGTCCGTTTAAATTTATAACGCCTAAATATTGATTATTTATTTTAAAGTAAACATTTAACCGGAGCAAAAAAATACACAATACAGAGAGGTGCTGATCTACCCATAAATGCCATAATGAAAGAATTAGTGGTGGCAAGAAAATGGATAATCAATGCCAGAAAATAGGTAGTAGAGTTATGGTCCCAGCATATATAATTGAAAAATAATGCTACGTATCCATTCTAGTGTCCCTTCGTATATTGTTG
Source organism: Galeopsis tetrahit (assembly GCA_963675135.1). Classification (NCBI taxonomy): domain Eukaryota; kingdom Viridiplantae; phylum Streptophyta; class Magnoliopsida; order Lamiales; family Lamiaceae; genus Galeopsis; species Galeopsis tetrahit. Next base: position 63,392,400 of record OY776131.1, read on the forward strand.
GTTTGGTGTTCTTCTTTCGGGTGGTCAATAAATAAATTCTGGTTCAAATTCGATTTTAGAGTACTGTAGGTGAGAATTCCTTGATACCAAATACAATTATATATAAAAATACAGATGTTTCAGAATAAATAAATTCCACTATCTGCAATCGTAATTTCAATAAATTTATTAAATCAACATTTATTCCTCATTTGGTAAATTGGTCATCAGCAAATAACAATGGCAGAAATGAAAAGGAGACTCGTTTGTTGGAACATGGAACCTTATTCCATTCGATAATTGTAATTAATAAAAGAGTAGTGTGTTGATTTTGTGTATGTGGTGACTGGAAAGCTAAACTCTTTAGTTTAGCACTTGAACAACTGAAAAAAATAATATCCATCTGCGTACCAATCTGCTTAATTATTCTTTAAAAAACTATCCAACTTTTGTTTCCTAATTCAAAAAATAATCCTGTAGTACCCAACTGAAAATAATAAATCTATCGTCTTGAATTATTAATGTAGAGAACACATTTTCTCTCAAAAATGGAAACAAAACTCTAGAGCACATTGAATTGGCCTGGCATTCTTGAAGTGCAAGATGGACACATAGTACCTATTGCACCTGTTTGTACTCCTGCTTGCGCTGGATCATGATAGAAGACGTTTCTGCACCAAACACAAACCGATGTCACCTGAGATGCATTCAGTGTTAAAGCATCCTTCCTTAGCCAAAATGATGGGTCCAATCCTTGTCCCATATTTGTATTGTATGAGTAAATCTTCGATTCTCCAGGCAACGTGTTTGAACTTTGTTCCCCCATGAAACTGTATTCCACAGGTTGAATTCTACCGGGCCTCAATATGTCGGTTTGAAAATTGTAGTTCTTATTCACACCGAATGTATCTTCACCCTGCCCCCACAAGCAAATTTACAGAGCATAAATATGGTAGAACAAGAAAGCCTGTCTTTTATGATTCAAATATTGTATACAGAGAAGTACAGGGATTGGAATATGATTTAGGGTTTATATATATATATGACTTTACCCCCCCCCCCCCCCCCCCTCTCCCCTTTTTTTTGGGTCCAGGTTGTCACAAGACGAAAAAGTCGAATATAGTAAACTTACAGGACCAATTTAAAAAATGCACATTGTAGACAACCTAGTAAGTACAGTAACTACGTTGGACAAGTCAATGATACTCCGATTTGATGTTTGATGGAAGGAAGCAAAAATGCACACAGATAAAAGGCATGATTTTCTTAGTAAAAAGTCTCAAAACTTTCTAGAAATCTACAAATAATGTGGTGTGTAACAAGTAAAAATTGGTCTCACAAAAAAGTCTCAATTTCCTGCAGATTTTTCAAGCAAGATACGACTACTGTGGTTATCCTAATGCAACCAAAAAGCTCATAAATTATAGTATGTTGCAATTGGTCCTAACTTGTACAAAATCAAATGCTCTAAGGAGAAGGCAACTAAATTCCGGGAATTCACTACATTTTATCAGCACCCAAAAGAAATTCCTGCAATTCACTACATTTCATCAGCACCCTAAAGAAGCTTATATAGTATACAGAGATAGTGAATGTACTTCACAATTTATATGCAACTACATTCACCCTGTTGTCGACATTTGAATGTCAAGTTCACTACAGTTACAGCACAAATTCAAACTACATAATCTTATAGTAATTAGTTATGAGATTCATTTTTTAAGAAATATAATCTCATAACCTTTTAAAGTTTAGATTTTAGATGTTACTCCTTTTCTCTCATACATTAGAATTTAGACCTTTCCTAATAAAATATGGAAGGTGAATCTTCCACTTTCTTCCAATTCCAGTATCACCTATACTTGCTAAAACTTGCAAAATCATAAAAGAAGTTTTACACTTTTAAAGATATCCACTACGGCAAAAGAATAAAGTCATGGTAGCCACATAAATTAACCCATATTTTAAGACCTTAACCAAAGATTTACCTTGCATTATAAACAGATCAAAACAAATAAGCTTGCATAATTCAGGGGCTGATTTTTCGTTGATTTATTAGCTCGTATGCACTATGCACATGTGAATTTGCACCCACCCCTCATTTAAAAAAAATGATGAATACACCCACCCCTCATTTAAAAAAAATGATGAATACACCCACCCCTAAAAAAGGAGGGTGCAAATATCTGTTGCCTTTGAGGAAACTTGCACATTATATTCTAACAAATAAAATAGCAAACAAGTACCAAAATATTTCAAAATGCAACAACTTATTCATATTGCATTTACAAAAATGCCAAGTTGACTGGTCAACAGTGGAAAATCAAGTTATGGAAGCCTACTTGAGATCACTTGACTGGCTTATAAGCGAGCACCTAAAACATTTATAAGATATCCACACCAAAAAACATAAAATGCAACTTCAAATATGCAATGATTTAGGATGTTAAGAGAATTTTAACTAGAAAGTAGAAACGATCTCTAATATTGACCATATTCATGTGAGAGCTAAAAAAGGGGGCATCATAGCAGTTGCAATAACATAATTCTAGATTTTTTTTTCATTTACTATGAACTATCTTTTCCATCTAAATTGCACATTAAAGATTCATAAAAAGTACCTTATCTGATGTCAGGCCAAAAGTGTGAAAACAGCTTGATGATGGAATCTGTGGACCAGAATTAGCATCAAAACAACCCTCAAACACATTTTCATCAACGGATCTCCAAGAGCCATCATCTACTGCACACTCACCAGGCTGCGAGCTGTTTCCAAAACCATCCATAAAGCTCTGGCCAGAAGTTCCTGAATTGCCCCCCGGGGTTCCATTCCAATCCCTTTCTATGTTAAAATTACTGTTGAAGTCATGAGCTCTGACATTAAAGGACGAATTAGGGAATTCAATTCCAAAAGGCCTGTCTTCTTTCATACCAGAAGGTATATCACTACTTACAACACTCAAATGTGCTGGATTCCCATATGTTTTACGGACAGCAGATTCGATGTTAAAACTATTTGCTTGAAACTGTTCTTGTTCAACCCTATTTGAATCTGTACACATATCCGTCTGAAGATTACCGAAAGAAAGGCTTAGATCATGCTTTCCACTATTTTCAATTTTATTGACTTCTGAAACACCAGATTGACCGAGTAATATTCCTTGAGATGGCTCCTGTCTGTGTTCTTCCAAGGTATCACTGAACATTCTTATCATATTATCTTCTGCAAATAACTGCTTATCAGTTGCAGATGCGAAAGGAGAGCATACTCCAAGTTTTCTAACCTTCTCAGTCCCTGTAATAGAATTGGAACTTATTCCAAATGACTCACCATGCCCAAAATTACGGAAAGCATCAAATTCAGATACTTCGGCCTTTTTTCTGCAATCTTCATTGTCATTACTTTCATAATGAAACATGTTTTCATCCCCAGTCACCTTCAATGGATGAGTGAATGCCTCAATGGGTTCGTTTTTTTGCTCATTCCAAGATGGAATGACTGAAGACATTTCAAATTGCATTTCATCAAGACTGTTCCCACCATCATTATCTGCTTTAGAATTCTCATTCTCATCATGTGGGATGCTGATATTAGGAACTTTGGTAAGTTCAGATGCTTCTAATCTAGGAGTTGATGTCTCAGTGGTAACAGTGTTCTTACAAGGTAAGGATTCCAAATCAGTCTTTTCCTCAATATGAAAGGCTAGATTGATAGAGTTGCTTACAGTGGTACCAGTGTCCTGGTCTCCATGATCTTCCAAAGAATCAAGAATCAATCCATCAACTGCAAAGTTATCACAATCAAGATTGAGCTCATTCCTCGTATGATAGAGTTGCTCACTGTTGTTTACCGCAACACATTCCTCCCCACGATCATTAGAATCTGATAACCAACTTTCAGATTCCATAATTTTCTCAGACTTCTCTATGGAAGCAGAATTCTCATTCCCACCACTATTCATAATGTGTGTTGCATCATTGAGAGGAAGAGGCAGCCCAAGCTCACTTTCTTGAAAATTGGAACAATCATCAATAACTTCAGAAGCAGAACCATTCAGACGTCTATCATCATGGAAACTTTTATTCTCAGTGACTGTACCAGTAGCATCATCAACCACTCTCATGTTCCCAGAAGCTTCTTCTATATTTCCAGCATGCTCATTAGTATTATTATTGCAAGGTAAGCAATTATTCAGCCCATTATTTGTGATAGAATCACCAATTTCCATGGCATTATCAGATTTTAATGATCCTTCTACGGAAATAACTTGAATCAAAGAATTGGGAATAACAGGCTCTGATGATTCTCCAGTAGTCTTAGCTTGTTGTCTCACATGAGTACCAACATGACCATTGTACCGATGACGTTCGGTAAATGTCTTATGACAGAACTGGCACTCGTATATTCCGTCCTTAATTATTACTCCATCAGTAATGCGTGCACCATTTTTGTTTTTGCTTCTCCGCTGAAGGGATGATTGGTGCAACAATTCATCGTTCCCAACATAAGTTACACTACACTTGTTGCTTTGTGAAATCCCTATTCTGCCCTCAGGTAAATCCCCACCATTTGCTACAGCTTGTATCTCATGATCCAAAGGTGCACTACACAAAGCAGGTGATGATGCATGATGTGCTATCTGTATCATTCACCATGAACAAAAGTCAAAACACATATGGTAACAAAGTTAAGACAGAAAGAGGGGGAAAAATAAAGGAAACGAGAAAATTAGAAATGAAGAAAAAGAAAAGGCTAACTTACAGGGATAATAGCCAATTTATCAGCATCAGCCATCTGGTTATATTGAACAGAGTTTGTATCTTGGATACCATGAAGAGAGCACAGATATGAAGAAACTCCTTTGCAAGACACAAAATGCAATCCACTTGGGCTGAAATGAGAATTATAGGATAGGCTTGGTTAACACAACGGCAACAATCTACTAAATTCAGATAAAGAAAAAAACCTAACATACGATTCAAATGTTAGCTATGGAAAATGCTAAACTACAATTCACAGGAAAAAATGTAAATTTAGACAGATAGATGTTTGTGAGACTCTTTGTTATAAGATACTGACAGGTGTCATAATTACATTCTCTTTTACTACAACACTAGACAGTACGATAGTCAACAAAAGAATGGATATCGTAATGTGATTCTCAACACACATAAGTCAGAGATCTGCATGTAATGATATCTTTTTTTTGGAAATAACATGAATACGAATGACAAATCACCATTTAACATCGGACTCTCAGGAATAAATGTTTCAAAAAAACCATTTGGAGCTCTTTCCTTTCAGCTAGAAGTCTTATCTTTTCCAGTATTTACTCCAATCAAACAATTTTTGGCAGTTAGTGCATTAATAATCTGGATCCACAATAGGGAATGCCATTAAATACGTTTATGTCATATACTAATAGTAATTTTTTTTAAAGTCTCGGTATCCGGTCCAAGGACCGACTAATCCGGGGGACCAATCCCACTGTTCACTAGTGGGAGCCCCTTAGGAATTGCTTGCACCTTAGGGATTTCGAGCCCGAGAACTAGAGAGGAGCACACCCCTAAGTCCCAAGCCCACACCACTAGGCCAACACCTTGGGGTTATTATAGTAATTTATTAATCATTTAAATTGGTCAATTTTTATTATTTCTATGATGTAAAAATCCCAAAAATGTATAGCTTAACACTAAAATATTGATCATAAAAGATTATATAATTATAAACTAATTCTATATATAACCAACTAAAAATGAACTTAGACCCCCAAAACACTGGTGTTCACTGTTCAGGAGGCATGCCTGACGCGCGAGAGGCGAGGTGAGGAGTGCGCTTCTAGCACCTATGCACCCAATTTTCATCAAATTATTGCAAAAGGAGCAAGAAAAGAGGCTGTGAAGAATTGCAACATATGTCCCTTCGCTAGCACATTTATTTATTAGCATGGTGAATGATATTGCAACCAGTTTTCTTAACCCCATGAAATGTATTTCAATATAATAGTACAAGTCAGTTGTCAGCTGTTATTATTTTGGTAGCCACTTTCAGCCTCAGGCTACCTATAGAATGTGATAACTTGAACAAGATTAGGCAAATGCCAGATGGATTACTAATGGGTCCTTCCCTTTCAGCAATTAAACAGCACTATTCTACTGACAAACCTAAAGGAAACAACAAAATAAGCAAGGTCATGTTTCATAATACCAAAAAAAGAAATGCTTTCACAATCCATATTACTTTTTTCCAACATATTTCCAGAAAATAGCAAACATTGACCCATTAACGTGCAAAAACTTATATTAAAAAGGAACCTTATGTAGCGACGGCAATACACGCATACATGGCCATTCTTCTTCTTGATACAGAGTGAAAGTTTCCAACCAACAGGCAGATTTGATCCGAACTCACAAGCATTTACAATTCTCTTCTTCCTCCTTCTGCTCCCCCACTGCCCATCTAAATCCTTCAAAAACCCTAATAATTCCTCCTCTGTTTGCAACCCTTCTGTCTTCCGTTGTATCTCCTCCGAATAAGGATGCTCTACAGCACCCAATGCCACCAAATCAACAGCCACACCGTCCCTATTCAAGACTTCTCTGTCTTTATTCTCCAAATTCTCACGCTCAGCAATCTCATTCGTCCAAGAAAACCCGTTTGCATCACTAACATTAGCATTAACATCAGCATCAGCATCATCATCAACTTCAACGTTGACATCAACAAACTCTCTACCCAACACCTTTTGATTTCGTGACGCTTCGTCCTTACGAGGGCGGCCCCGCTTCCGCTTTTGACCTATAACAGCCACATTGGACGGAGACGATGCCGGCAATGACAATAATGGTTGCTTAGGTAACAATTTTGAGTACTCAATTTGAACTGGGACCAAATCCTCATGATTCATGTCTGCGATGAATGATTGTTTGAGCAGATTAACAATTTGGGCGTTCTCGACATTATCCGGGTCGGATTTATTACTCGATTTGGTACCAAAGGTTGTGGCGGTGGAACGGAGGTGAGGGGTGCGGCGGTGAGGGGTGGCGGAAGGCGACAAAGAGGAAGGGGCGATGCGGAAGCGTGAGTAGGTCTGTTTCCGGGAACCGGCGGACTCGTTGAAGACGGAACGATCAATTACCGGTATAACGACGTCGTCGTGGCAACTGGGATCGAAGGCCGAGGAAGAGAAACGAGAGAGTGAATAGAGTTCCGATTGAGAGAGAAGACGGATATCCACAATGGGTATGGAATCCAATCGGAGAGCGCCGCCGTCTGCCGTGTTTGCGGCGGCGGAATCGACGGTGACGGAAGCCATGTTAAGGTGGGAATTCAGAGTTTGATTTGGGGTTTTGTTTTGGAGAATAGGGGCTGGTGTGTGTATGTTAAATTACATTTTACACCCTTCTAATTGGGCCTTACTTTTGATCTTTTTTTTATAACTTAAAATTTTGAACAAGGATGGTTACAATAATGAATGCTTTTAAAAGATTCAATTAACCCTTTCAAAAAAAAAAAAAAAAAATCCAATTAACGTACCAAAACGATGAGCTAAAACATTGAAATTCCTTCAAACAAAACAATTCACTTGATCATTGTATAATTTTGCAAGTCACTAAAAAAAATATTTAGTTATTTGACTCTCTCCTTCTTATAACATCTCAACAAGAATACAGTGGTACATTTTATTAAAATTTTCACTTTTAAAACTATTAATTTCATACTCGTTGATTCGCCACTCTAACTACACAATCAATACTCATCGAATATTGAAAAACTCAACACCTAAATATTAACTTCACAAGATAAAATAATGATTTTCAACCCAACAAAGACTCTTGACTCATAAAAGAGAAAGAGAGATAAGATCACTTCCTCAATGCAACTTCTTAGAAGATCGATGCCCTAACTATTCTATGTGCAGTAAGCCATTAACATTTGCACTTCAATTGGACAACAACAATACCTAATTAAACAAATTAAATCCAGCAATGGACCCTTAAATGCTGAAATATAATTACCAAAAATTGACTTATCAATTGTTTTCTTGTTCATTGCGTACTTTAGTACTTTAAAGTATTTGCGTCAACTTTCACTTCAATCTATCAAAAGTCAAAACCTAAGTTGTGCGTCAAATAATCCTCATGTTTATCATTATGAGACCAAAACAAAATTTTACTTAACATTTTAAAGGCAATTATATTTAATCTTTCAATTCGATTTCTAATTTATTGTCTAACAAGATTAATTCACGTGTAATACATATATTTTTTAAACAAATAATTAAAAAATTAAATTAATAATATAGGGGTATAAAAAAAATTATTAAAAACCTTGAATCAACATCCCAAACCTCAAGATTCAAGAATTAAACTAATCCAAAAATCAAAATCAATTCAAATAAAAATTAAATTAAACACAAAAACCATTTATCTACTCAATTTATTTATAATCTATTGAATGTATTAACTCATAATAAAATTCTGTCAGATGATGTTATTACATGGGCTGATTATCCTTGTCTTCTAATCTTTAAAAACTTATAGTTTATTAAATAAAACTCGACATGTTTTTATTTTATTTTTATTTATGAGGCTGAAACGACAAAGAAGGATTTTTTTTAGGCCCAATAAGGGATTGAAAATCCAGCCCAATACACAGAAGCAACCCAAAAGAAGAGGATTGACATGACCGAAAAGCCCAATACCAATCCAACATATACTTTTTGGTACAGTTATTTCCAACTCCTTGAATGTTAGATACACCCCGGAAGAACGGTGAACAAAACTAAAAAGACAAGGACAATATCTCTATATAGGTGGAGTACATCTTCTACTAATTAGATCTATCTATTAATGACATTTTACTAAAAGGATATTGTGGATAATTTTACAGCCTTATTAAAATAATATATAAATGGAGAGGGAATGTATGTAGTATTGAAGGAGGTGCTAAACTACAAATATCCCTACCCATACTTTTTGTATAGGGCATTTCATTGAATAGTCTAAATTCAACGGAATTATGGCACAAATCAGGCACACACTCCATCACTAGTATAATTTATTTATTTTGAAGAAATTATTATATTCTTATAACTTATTTATTTTTTGTTTTTATATATAACTAAAATAAATTATTTTGATTTAGGTGTTACCCTTTTAATTCTTATTATTTATTTTATTAAATATATTGTACTTATATTCTTTATATTATATACATCCTCCCATTTTGATCATTTTGACTATACTTTAATTTTGAAGTACTTATTGTCTCAAAGCAGTGAAAGCACCATATAAGTACTTGAGTCGTGGTGATATTGAAATTAAAAGATGTATTGTTTTATTTGTACTAGAATTTTTTTCATTTGTGTTGATTATTGGATTCCATGAAACATATATGAAGTTATGAACTAATACATCATTTAATTAGTGTATATCATGTTATGTACTATGTTATTTGAAATCTAGGTTAGATATGATTTATAATTGCATACTTCTTATCTCGTAGCTCGATAGTGTGATCATATATATTGGTCTAAATCTCAATGGAATTAAGATCAAGGTTATAAAAGTAATTTCTGTCCCAAATCCACCATATGATTATTGACACAAATCACGAGATTAAGTGTTGGGTTAACATATGACATATCAGTCAACTATGACGATAAAGAAGATGTGTGGAGGTGAGATACTCACATGATTTTTCCTTGTTAAAGTGGTCATAGATTCCTAGGATATTCCCGAATGTAGTTGGATTGTGGCATTAATTCACTCAAATACAGTGATGAGCAAGTGCAATTGTGCACGACTCCGTAGCACTGCCGCATAAATCGTGCTAAGTAGCTGTCTAGGCGTTCGCTCGTCAATTATCGATCGACCTGATTTCTTACAAATTGACATGCTTTAACTAAAATGGGATCAAGTGTTGCCTTGGCGGCCGGGGTCTTAGACAACCATTTTTTTTAAGAGTTTATTAATAAATAACTAAAAAAGATCAAAGATAGAGAACCATACCTCACACATCTTTTTTAGAATTATTTCAAAATTTCACTGAAATTTATAGTGGCACATGTATGTTAGACGGACCCACTAGGGGCCAGCAGGAGCAGTGGATGGGCACACTTGTATATTACGTAAATAATTCACAAAATTAATACTCTGGTCACTATATTATTTTATTTTCAAAATTGATACTCATTTTTTATCCACGTTTTTTCTCTAAACCTCACTAAATTATATTTTACACCTCACTAAATCACTCAAAATATTCCACCTTTATTTGACCTCACACCCCCCAACTAAATTCATAGGTCAAGCAAGGCATCACGAGACGGGGGAGTATAATTTAAGTTCTACATTTATCTAATACTAGTAACTAATGTCTGTGCAGAGTTGCAAGTTAAATTTTAACACCGTTTTGCTTAGTACGAGGCGGATTAATCAAAATTAATTCTCTTCAAAATATAAAAAAAAATTGCTAAATTTAAATCTAATGAAATATATTAAAATTTTTATAATGAAATATTTTTGTAGGTATAATTATTTTGTCTTTATAGGTAATGTAAATCGGTTCCCAATCTAAATTTTCTGGATACATAACTGTGGATGTATTATGTTTTTCTTTTTTATTCAAATTATTTATGAATACAAATCGATGGTTTTTTAGTATTATTATGAGTTTTAAGAATTCTGTGATGTATAGGTATAAACCGTCATACTAATGATTTCCCACTTCCACCATTGCTCCATAGTATGCTGTCTATCATATTCTTGTAGTTACAAACCGCATGCTTTTAGCCAAATATGTAATCAATCAATTAGACAAAGAATTCTAATGAATCTTAACACACTTAATTTGTTAGAATACGATTGTTTAATGGAGTAGTCAATCAAGTTACAAATTTCAATCAAACAGAATAATTATCGAGCTCGGGTACAATTTTTTCTGTTACCAATTAACCACATTAAAATCCAAACATAGTGAATATTTTTGGAAGTCATGGGACATATGACTCTTGGGATGAGCTAAGGTTAAGTAAGGTTAGCAGCCAAGAAAGAATGTTTAATCTCGTCTGTAATTATTGTCGTACGCCGTTGGATTGCGGTTAGTACGGACATCCTTATGCATCAGGCAAACTTCATTCTGGTATATTGGCCCCTTTTTTAAAAAATAAAATAAAAAAGGGCAATAAACGTATGAGATAAGATTATTGTCATAAAAATATTATAGTCCACTTTATTATAATAACATCAGTTTAATCACTTATTAGTGTTTGAAAATATAAATAATCGTTTAGGGTTGATACGTGTCATGAGTCACGACATGCAAAACAAGATTGATTATGCTCGTCTGTCTGTTGGTCCCACATGCCTCAATCACTTCTTTGGCCCGTCAAATAGAATACGTTTTGTCCGATGACAACATTACTTAAAATTTGTCCTTTTGATCTAATTTAGAAATTTGATAGTCTTCATTTTAAAAGTGAAAAATTCAGATTTGTATATTATGTGGGGTGTGCAGATATATATATTTATGTGATTCTGAATAAATTTATAGGGATTTTTACCCGCAACGAAGTATATGGACACAATGAACCGGTGTTCAAATTTAAAAGTTAGGCCTCTCAATTATTTAGTGGGTAGTAAGAGGTAGGCCTGATCGGCGGTCTAAAACCAATTCATTGAAAAGGAGAAAATTTCGATTATAATACACTATATGTGAGCAGTAATAAATTTTGATATGTTGCATGCCGGCCACATCTAACATAACAATCTAACCTACCAGAATTTGCCACTATTTTTTTTATTTTTTATGATAATGATGTATCACCAACTGATGAAAAAAGCTCTGGCTTCTGAGCCTCTCTAACCATTATTTTCAGTGACATCAGACTTTAAACATCACAAGCCTTAATCAAACGTAATTCAAGTTGGTTGATAGTAGTAGATTAAGGGAATTTTATGTGGTGCCATGCCATTTCAGAAATTACATTTCCAAGTTCAATTATGCAATTAAATAATAAAATTCAAATGTCAGTGGTGTCATAATATGTAATAATGCAATCCGAGGATTATATAAAAAATTAAAATGATTTAGTGTCAACATGTGGAGTAGTAATAATGGTATATTTAAATATTAAAAAAAGGCAAGCCGCGTAAACTGCGTGTAGGTCTGACCTGAAGTTGGCATCTATTTCTAGTCTCTTCTACCCCATTCACTCAACCAATCTATTATATGCTCTCTTCTTCACCAAAACATCGATTCTCAACACCTATTATATGGTAATTAGTCTCTGTGAGAATAATATATATATATATATAAAGAGAGAGAAAAGAAAGAAAACTTAGTAAACAAATACCGTTGTTGTGAGGATGGAGGCCCTCAACTGCTTTAGTCCTTGGTGGAAGAAGAAAAAGACACGCAATCTGCAGCTGAAGGTTAGTTAGTTAGTACTCTACTACTCTAATTTATTGAGTTTTGATTTCTAAACACCTGGCTTAAAAAACTGGCCCGATTATTTCATTTGGTTTAGGGAGGAAATGATTTTGATGAAGAAAAGAATTTTAAGACTCTGCATGTGCACCTCCAATCGTCTTCACAAACGACATCAGCATCTTTTAATGTTTCTCTTCCTTTCCCAATTCCGGCTACTTCTACGTGCAATGTTACGGTAACGAGTCCCGTTGCAGCCGAGGTGGATTATGAAGGTGGAGATGAACAGGACCAGACTTTGCCTATGAACAAGGATTCTCATCAACAACAACAAAAACTTAAAGGAATGATCAAAACCTCATCCCCCCTTAATAATATAGCCGATGATGATACGAGTACTGGAGGACATGTAAGCGATCCAGGCACTGGGAAACCCGAGTTTTGGGCTTCTCCTATATTGACTCGTTCGTGCTCTAATCTCTCAATGAGAAGCATGAGTCGAGAGCTCGACGACTCAGTGCCTCTTTCCAAGTGTAAATCTTATGAAGAAATGCAGAGATTAGCTGAAATGTACACAACTGCTGGAGGTGGCGTGAGTCCTGTGTCCATTAGGTCGCATATCAGCGCTGATAAGGTGATGTTGAAGAAGCATTCCTCAAGTCAGATACTTCCTTCTAGAAGCCGCAAACTGTGGTGGAAACTGTTCCTCTGGAGCCACCGCAACCTTCATACAGCAGTAAAACCATTGCCACTCGAACTTGGCCCCAATCGCCATGGTGGCTACTCATCAGATACTGTAGAACCTACGAGATCTCCTTGCTCATTAACTGGAGAATCGATGGACAAAGTTGGTCAGAGCTGGAACGGCTTTTACGGGGTTTCTGGGATGTGGCCTCAAAATCAGTGGGTTGCCTTTCCTACGTCTTCCTCGTCTCCTTTAGGTAGAGTTGATGAGTGGGTTAAAGACGTTTCATCACAGCCTCCTTATGAAGTCGACAATGATGATGGTATATTCCTCCCATCTTCTCCAGACAATGGTGCTGAATCATCGCACAGAGGCTCATCTCGACATCAGTTGCTAGATGAGATTTCACATGCTAATACGGTTATCCAGTCCCTGAATACAAATTCAAATGTGGCTCATATTACTGGCCTAGGACTCAAAGCCATTCCCTCCATTTCACATTTTGCGAGCCTGCGATCAGTCAACTTATCTGCCAATCTCATAGGTATATAATTTAAATATAAGACACAACTCATAAGTTGAATGCTTATTACTTCTTTAATGGTGAAATCATTTCTCCAATTGCAGTTCATATTACACCAGGATCACTGCCAAAGGGTCTTCACATTCTTAACTTATCCAGGAACAAGATAAGCAGTATCGAAGGGTTGAGAGAATTGACTCGACTTAGGGTGCTCGATCTAAGTTATAACCGAATCTCTAGAATCGGTCAAGGTAAACATTTTCAACAACCTCGATCAAAATAGGCACTGAATACAAATTATGATAGCTAATATAGCTCTGTTTGTTTAGGGTTGTCGAATTGTACTCTCATCAAAGAGCTATATCTCGCGGGAAACAAGATAAGTATCATAGAAGGGCTTCATAGACTTTTGAAGCTAACCGTCTTAGATTTGAGTTTCAACAAAATAACCACAGCAAAAGCTCTAGGCCAGCTTGTAGCCAATTACAACTCTCTGATAGCTGTCAATCTGTTGGGAAATCCTATTCAGAGTAATATCAGCGATGAGCTACTGAGGAAGACACTTTGTGGTCTTGTCCCAAAACTCGTGCTGCTCAACAAGCAGCCGATAAACACTCAAAAGGCTCGAGAGTTGCGTGTGGATGCCAATGCTAAAGCTGCTCTTGGGAGCACCAGTTGGAATAGTCGAAGGAGACCCGTCAAGAGAGGGACGACCCCAGGGAGAACTTCTCAGAAGAGCAAACATAGATCGAAAAACCGTTCTCAACACCATTAAAGGACAAGGCTTGTTTTTTTGAAGCTGTGAACCCTTAATTAGGTGTTTTGTATCTCAAGAATTCAAGAGTGATTTTAGGAACTCTCTCTTGATCCTAGACAGTTATCTTTGATCTTCAGATATATAGTCTGTATATATTGCATCCAGTAATTCCTTCAGATGTTTAGATACCAGAGAGTCTTGTTTTTCTACATTAATCCAACCTTAAATAGATAACAATTAAGCAGTTTCATCAATGATAGATCCTCAAAAAACCCTTTAAATCAACATAAATGATAATAATAATACACTACAAGATGCATATTCCTATTAACCATGTTCAAGCAATAGTAAATTTCACTAAATTGACAATGATCTAACTCTTAGTGCAGGTCTCCTGTAAACCAGATTTGTGTGGGCTGTATTCTTCAAAGTAATATTTTTAGCCAGCATATGAAAGTATCACGTTTGAACACACGAAGTATCACTATTAAATAATATTTGATTTTTTTTGTCATTCTTTCAAAATCACTTAAAAGTGACACTTCGTATGTAACAATATTACTTTGTATGCTAAACACTACTATACCGAGTTCACTTTAAGGTACCTTACTCCGAGTATTTACATCAGCATCTCATTTGCCTCTCACTCGTAATCTATGGTCTCTCCATTCTTCACCAAAGCCACATCTCTATTCAATACTGCAATCCAACTCCAAATCCTGCAAATCCGCATACTTATAAAGCTTCTCATTGAACGCTACTTGTGGATCCTTATAGATGAGCTCTCCATCCTCGCCATAACCATCCTTAAGAAACACACACCAATTCATCTGAGTACCAGCCAGATAGAATGTCTGAGGCTGCTTTAAAAGCATCTGATACGTATGTTTCGTGAGACTGAACTCCTCCTTAAAATCCACAATGTTATGTATATACGCCCTCTTCTCCAACGTCAGGCTCAAGAACTCGTGAATAATTCCCACCCTGTACTTCTCTGCTTCCAATGTCCATAAATTGAGCTTACTCCCATCCGAGTAAGGCGATACCAATGGCAATGTGTTCAACAAGTTCAAATTTCTATAATCATCTAATTCAAGATCCAATTTCCTACCATGTTTGATTGGAAATTTAAATGCCTTTTTCACCTTATCTTCATCAGCCAGAAAATCCTTCTCCAATGCGCTAACTGCCAATGAACTATCCCAATTAACGAGCTGAAGAATTCTCTTCCCATCATCTTCAACTCTCACCTTAAAATAATCAGGATACTTAGCAATTCTATCCCTAAAATCCTCAGGAATCCCAAACAAGAGCCTATTGTGATAAATTTTACTCAATGGAATACTCTTATTAAAAGACATCATCAATAATTTCCTAACAACATCGATCCTCTGAGGCTCTAACTCGTCTACAATATCCTGTTCAGCAAGCAATAAACCATCCATGAAATCAGTAAAACCTAACCACATTTTATTGTCGGAATGGCGATAGGTGTGGAAAATTTGGGGGTGCTGCAGGATGTATTTTTTAACTTTCCGGCCGCGGGGAAACCCTAGCTGCTGGTAGAGTTTTCCAGCATCATCGAGGCGGAGCACTTGCTGAGGCTGTTTAGAGAGGTATTCCTTGGTTCTGTTGAGGAATCTGTAATGGGAATCTCTGTTGAGGATGTTTTCGAAGTGGGGAATGATATTGGGTTGGGTTTGAACCGATTTGGTTCGAGGGCTTTCTTTTTTCTTGCGCTTTTTCCTGAATTTCTTGGGGATTTTGGTGATGAGGAAGGAGGTGGAAAAGCTGGCGGCGGCGGCGGAGAATAAGTGATGAGGTTTGGAAGGGTTTAGGGTGGTTTTGGAGAAGAGGCGGAGAAGAGCCATGACGGTGGAGACGACGGCAGGCGAGCCTCCGCTGCTGATATAATATAAGGTGGTGTTATTTAAAATTTGAGATTTTTATTAGAATTTTTAAAATATCAACCTAGAAATACCAATAAAATTCAATCTTTTTTTTTTTGAGGATATATAGGAATAACAATTCGCACATGGGTTGTCCCTCATAAATTTCCTATGCTCTAGATCGACTACTCCATTTCAATCATGTAAAATGGTAGAGTGTACCACTCGTTGGGCCAGTTGATGTGCCCTCTCATTTCTTACTCGTGGTATATGCGTGAATTTGCACACTACAAACTCATGACTCATTCCAATAATTTTTTCTGCAATACCACTTTCTGGTCCTACTCCCTTATGTCTCCCGTTTATCATGTCGATTGCTTGTTTTGAGTCTGTCCGTATCACAATTTTTTCATAGCTCATCGCTTTCACCTTTCGCATTCCTATCTCAATTGCCTTCAATTCAGCACCAAGCGAGCTACGTTGTGGTGGAATTTTTTCAAAGAACCTGAAAAGGTTCACTCCATCCATATTACAAACAATGTCTCCAACTCCAAATCTTCTCTCCTCCAAATTGAATGCACCATCAACTTCTATAACAATGCCTTCTTGTTGTTCCACCGGCTGCTGATACGTTCTCAAATTCACATCCCCTTCCGACGTGGAATGATTGACGTTTGAGTTTGTGTTACAAAAGCATTCCAAATATTGTAAGACTCTATCCCCAACACCGTTATTAATCTGGTTTGTCTTCTTATGAGTGTCATGGATTAACATACATCTTTCTCGCCAAATACCCCAAGCGATCATTATCACCTTCTCCAAATTAAGTGGTGGCAACTCCTCCTTCAAAATTTTCATAACCTGAATGGTTTGTAAATTCTGTCCTTTCTTTAATATCCACCATAGCCCTTGCTTCTTCCAGATTTGTTTTACCCCCGTGCAGTAAAAAAGAGCATGTGTTGTTGTTGGCCAGTAGTGTCCACATAAGCCGCAATGTGGTTGAATTTGAATGTGTCGTTTTGCCAAATTTCCTTCTGTTGCAATAAAATCCCAACACATTTTTCAACCAAAAATTCGTACTTTAGGTGGTAATTGCATTTTCCAAATCGACTTCCACCATTGTTTCTTTGTCTCTTCGTTAGATGTTGTTGCCTCACTTTTTATCCTCCTCTCTTCTTCCATTATTTCCCAATAGACCGATCTAACAGTGTACCGTCCACTAACCTCATGTTGCCAGAAACGTTTGTCTTCTTCATGTGCATCTCCGACTGGCGTTCTAAGCACCGCCTCTGCCTCGAAAGGGTAGAAGACCTGTCTGACCATATCTTCATTCCATTCTCTCGACTCTGTTAAAAAACGTGATACATTATTCCCAGCTGCTATCTTTGATGTAATGCACCCCATTTGTAGTCCTTGGACCCAAGCATGCTTATGCAATTTTATCGTATTTCCATTCCCTAAAAGCCATCGAATTCCGCGTTGTAATACCGGTCTACTTGAGCATAGTGATCGCCATGTGAACGAAGAATTACTTTCGATTTCTGCCTCCATAATATCCACATGTTTGAAGTATCGGGCTTTAAAGACTCTCGCTAATAATGTCGATGGATTTTCAATTATTCACCACACCTGTTTTGCCAAGATAGCTTGGTTAAAATGAACCATTTTCCGAAATCCCATACCCCCTTCCTCTTTCGATCGACATAATGCATTCCAGTTTTGCCAGTGGATCTTATTTCCTCCTTCCTTCATTCCCCACCAGAAATTTGCAATCAAAGAATCCATTTGTGCACATGTCTGTATTGGCAATTTAAAGCAGGTCATAACATAGGTGGGTAATGCTTGCAGCACCGACTTGATAAGCACTTCCCTTCCCCCTTCCGAGAACTCTTTATTCTTCCAGTTATCAATCTTCTGTTTTAGTCGATCAATAAGATATGAGAACTGAGTCTTTTTTGCTCTCAAAGAGAAAGTTGGTAAGCCCAAATACATTTGATGCCCTTGTGTCAATCGCACATTTAAAGTATTCTGGACCTCCATCTTATTCCTTGAACACGTACCCGGACTGAACATGATTGTTGTCTTGTCTAAATTAATCTTTTGTCCCGACGCCCACTCATACTTCTTCAGAATTCGTTGCACTGTGTTTGCATTGTTTTTTGTTGCTTTGAAAAATAGTATGATGTCATCTGCAAACAAAAGATGTGTAATCGTTGGAGCTCCCCTTGCTACCCTTAATCCTTGAAGATTGCCTTTTTCTGTCGCCTTATTAAAACATGTTGAAAGGCCTTGTGCACAGAGCACAAACAAAAAAAGAGATAGCGGATCTCCTTGTCTCAGGCCTCTCGTCGGCTGGACCCTTCCTATTACCTTGTTGTTTACCCTGAATGCATATGTCACTGTCGTTATACATTTAAGAATCAGGGTAATTATCTTCTGAGAAAAGCCCATTTTATGCAGTTGGGCATCGAGGAAACTCCATTCCACTCGATCATACGCTTTGCTCATGTCAAGCTTCATTACTGCGTATCCTGATGAACTGGTGTTGTGCTTCAACCAATGCATACACTCATAACTAATGAGTATGTTATCCGAAATTTGCCTATCTGCAACGAAAGCACTTTGTTTATCATCAATCACCATAGGCATTACCTTTTTCAACCGATTGGCTATTGCTTTAGCTACAATCCTATAGCTGACATTGCTCAAGCTAATAGGCCAATAATCAGTAATTGTTTCTGGTGTTTTGTTTTTTGGGATCAAAGTGATCAGTGTTTCATTCCATTCATCTACCCCCTTTCCTTTATTCAAGATATCAAGGACCGCCTCCGTCATTTGTGGCCTAACGACCGCCCATAATTCCTGATAAAACTTAGCATTAAAACCATCAGGACCTGGAGCTTTATTCGGATGCATATCGAACACCGCTTGCTTTACTTCGTCCCTTGTAAAATCCAAATCCAAGAAGTTATTCATATTTCTGGCCATAACCGGCTCCGTAAATCTGGTTATCTTATTAATCTGCTCCGCCGTCGGGTTACTAGTTTTGAATAAATTCTCGTAGAAGGAGTTTAGAAGTCGAGTAATTTCTGTCTCCGAAGATATCCACTGGCCTTCATCATTCCTAATTTTCATGATTGCATTTGTACTTCGTCTTTCTGTTGCTCTTCTGTGGAAATATGTGGTGTTTCTATCTCCACTTTTGATCCAGTTGACCCTTGCCCTTTGTTGCCACTTATCCTCTTGCTGAGAAAATAATTTCTCTAATTCAACCTCCAAAACCTTAATTTCATTGTCATCACTTTCCGGTTCTTCATTCTCCTCTTTATTCAGTATCAAGTTCGAAACTGTTTTTATGCGTTCATCCACATTTCCTACATTCTTCTTTGCCCACTGCATAAGCTTCTCACTGAGAAACCGTAGCTTAGAAGGCAATGATATGTTTCCCGAATCCAAATTCCAAATTTTATTCACTTCCTCTTTTAAAGACTTCTCTTGAAGCCATGCATTTTCAAAGCGAAACAACATTGGACTAACCTGTTTCCACCGGACTTGTCTCATATTTATTGTGAGGCTTACCACCCTGTGGTCCGACCCGAAAAATTGGTGATTCTGAGTTGAGAAAGAATCAAAGAGTGTTCTCCAATTTGTTGTAGCAATAAATCGGTCAAGTCTTTCTTTAATGTTATGTGGCCTTCTCCTTTTATTTGTCCAAGTGTACTTTGGTCCCTTAAAACCTAAATCATGCAAGTCTAAATCAAGCAAAGTTTGTCTAAAGTTTTCCATATTCCTTCTGACTCGTCCATTAATCACACCTCCCAATTTTTCCTCGCAGTATAGGACCTCATTGAAATCCCCACCTACCAACCATTCATGCGATAAATCATGTGTTCTCCTAATCTTACGTAAGAGTTCAAGAGAGTGGTGTCGAAGATTTGCATTCGGATTTCCTTGAAAACCTGTAAATTGCCAAGCCACCCCGTTCCACTGAATATTAACATCAATATGTCCACTTGAGAAGGACTTCAAGTTAACTAAAACATCATCTCTTGCATATAAAATTAAACCTCCACTTCTTCCATGGGCATCAACCGCAAAACAGTAATTAAAATTCAACAAGGTTTTCCAAAGGTGAGCTACCCTAGAATGTAATTTCGATTCCAAAACAAACATCACAGAAGGGTTATTTAGGGCGATAATTCGCCTAATTTTTTGGAGTGCGTTTGGCCCCCTCAAGCCTCTCGCATTCCACGATACAATTCTCATGTGGATTAGCGGAGTCGAGAAACACCAGTCTTCTACATAGAAGTTGAGGCTAAAACCGAGTAGACGCACAAAGTCTTGAAGAGCCGCACAGAGGCGTTGGCTATTGTACAGCAACAAAGAAGAGTAATATGTTCCTGAGCGCCGTCGCCACTCCTACGCGTATCGTGTCTCAATAAAAGCTCTTGGTGAGAGGAGCAAAAGCCCTCAATTAATTTAATGATCGGGCACGGATAAAGCCGACGATTTTCTGTTGGAAGATGATGCTCAGCGTACTTGTGGTGATGATTTTGTTTGGTGATAGAGTCGCAACAACTTTTCTCTTTAATTGCCCATGAAACTGTGAAGAACCCAAAAAATTCTACCACATTTGTTTACAAATTCGCGAAAAAACGTACCTACCTTGCGGAGAAATCGCACCTAGAAACGGTGTAATTCGCCCATAGTAGGCTCCTTATACCAATTGTCTCTGCCGATGCAAAGATGGGAAGGAAACAATGGAAGAAAGCTTTGTACAGTGTGCAGAAGTTCAAGAATTCAAGGATTCACTTAATTTCTACCCAAGAGATTGTGTGTAGAAAAGAGGGAAAAAACCTAAGCGTGAAATCGCACCTCTACTATGTGTAATTCGCACCCACTACATGGGGAATTCCGCCGCGTCGCAGGTCGCGATATCAGTATTGATAGAAAGCCCTCGTTGAGGAGAGCAAAACCCCTCAATTATATTGTGGATCGACCTTCGATTCGGCTTTCAATTTTGCCTAAGAAACTAAAAGTTTCGCGCAAGGTTAAAGTGTTTCACGAGGAGAGAGAAATTCACCAAATCAATTCTTTCTCTACCCAATAATCATCATGATACCAACTACTAGTTACAAAGAGCTTCTTCCTCCTTCACAGTACCTAAGAATATACAAAGATTGATTTTGGTTGAAACGCTTACATCTTGCGAGAATCGCACCTAGTGATGGTGTGAATCGCCCCTACATCTCTCTCTCTAGAAATCTTTTCCGTTCCAATAAAATTCAATCATACAAATACAGTATACAATAGTGAAATAAATGAGGGGTAGAAGTCATTCCATAAAGGGGACTTGGTTCTAATAAATTTATCAACTCAATTTATCACATTTTAGATCATTTCAATCTAATGCTTCTATAAAAAAAATTAGATAATTGCAAATAAATTATTAATTTTAAATATTATTGTAATTTAATTTTTTTAACCGTCTTCTTTGTGAACATACATTTCGAAATTAAATTGAATTAAAAAATGATGTTTTATTTTGAAGGTGTCACGTCAATATATCACATTAGATTCGGGTACATAGAAGGTTACAAGAAAAACTAATTTACAATAATATTTAAAGCTAGTGATTTATTTATAATTATTTAAATATAAATATAAATTGACGAAAATCACAGATTTAATTTATAATTAAACCTATTTTTAAAAAAAACTAAAATACCAAAAATTGAGGCTCTTACTATATTCTCCTCATAGTACATATCTTTATTTTAACTCAAAAATTAAAATAAAATCCAACACATCTATTAAAATTTTAAGCCTTTTAAAACAAACCTAGCTAGATACCTCTGTATAAAATCACCAAAAAAAAAAAAAACACCCCTACTCTAGACATGGTGCCAAATTCCACCATCTCTTTAACCTGATGCAAAATGAGCAAATCAAATTCTCCATCACTGATGATAAATCAGTAGAAATTCGATCTATGTATGAAAACGAACCAAATACAATATAAATAGAATAGAGAAAGTTAAAAAAGAATTTGTATACACAGGCAAATCATACTTTTTGCTTATTGTATAACATCTTCAAAGTCCAACATATATAGGTATAAATGTGTTCCTAGAAAGAGACATCAAAAGGAACACCAGTATAGAATCCTGTATTTCTTCAACTTGCCCTGTGTCTCAATCTTTAGTTACATGGCCTTATGTATTGCCTTACGGCTCCATAAGGTTTGATGGTCGTCAAAAAACAACGCGTATATGTAGTTTCTGCTTCCCTGTGATCGTCTTTCTGTTCAAAACGTTCGTTCCACCATTTCTGCGGAACTTTATAGCAGCATAATTCAGTGCCAGAAATGAATGAATAATATATTCTACAATAATTGGTGATACTGGACATCTTTTCAGGATTAACTCGA
The DNA here is from genome assembly GCA_963675135.1 of Galeopsis tetrahit. NCBI lineage: Eukaryota > Viridiplantae > Streptophyta > Magnoliopsida > Lamiales > Lamiaceae > Galeopsis > Galeopsis tetrahit. Next base: position 63,415,096 of record OY776131.1, read on the forward strand.
TTGTCTTTTGTGGAACGGTTTCTGGCAGATTAGGAGTTTCTCGTCGCTATTATTTTCAATCTCTACAACTCGGGCTTCCCATTTCAGATGTGTTGTTAGAGATCTTGCATACTCAATGAGAGGAACACTGTCCCTTAGAATCACCCATCCCTGCATTTTCAAGTTTATCAGTAAAAACGAAGACACGCAGGATGACGAAAGATTAATCGATGAATGACACACAGGATGACTAAAGAAGAATCAAAATACTAAAACCAGGACAAAATCATTGAAAAATTATCTCGAAGGCCTTTTAAAAAGTGTGATCTTCAAATTCATCTGAAGTCAGTATAGTGTAATATTTTATTCATTTTTAACAATTTCCTGGCACATCTACTTGTAATTTGATGCATGCCTTTACATTTCAAGATTCATAAATTGTTTCATTAATCATAAAGCAACACATAAATTGGAACTTGAAACTCATTCTTATACTACCTCAGGACGAAGTATGCGATCAATCTCAGTGAACATATCCATCATATGGCATCTTGGCTTCTCAGAAAATTCAAGAGAGAGTAATCGTTCTGCATGAACCAGATCATACGTCCTTGGATATGTTGGAAATGGTTCACACCTAAACCCAAAAAAAATAAAAATTATAGGTATACAAATGAACCATTAGTAAAGCGGAACTGCACTCTTCTCACATTAATCAGATAAGATTGAATTTATATTTCCTTCATTGCAGAAATATAAAAATATAATCCATCCGAAAATGCACAGGTGCTGATATGAATACTTGTTCATCAAACTAGGCATCTCTTAGAACACAATCATGAGAAAAAAATTCATAGATAAAATGTTTAATCAATCATTTTAACCCTCCCAATCATTAGACATTAATTTTAGTATGCAAGCAAAGTTTCAGAAAGTGTTCAATGCATTTCTTCCTCGGCTAGTACAAATTCGAAAATTCCAAGTGAACGTAAGATGTCTAAACAGAAGGAAAGGTCAAACATACCAGTCATGTAGCACTCCCATAAATCCCCGGTCAACTATTAAAGGTAGAGTATTGCGTCCACTTGTAGGCACCACATTCATAACCCACACAGATTTCCTAGTTTCTAATAACGCAGCATTAAAACCTCCAAAATGTGCATTCATATCCAACACATTTCTCAGCATGTTATAAGGTGGAGAAGGATCCTCGTCACCAGGCCTCTTTGGATGATCTGAGAATATAAGGGGAGACAGCAAAGACCAATAATTGTCAATGGCTGATTTCCAGTTAATAGCATCCTCTGCAAACTCTTCTGTTCCCAAACCTAGCATCAAAAGAAAAACAGCAGTTTAATGCTAAATAAAAGGTAATATGAGTTTATTCCAGCCACAAAATCTCGATAATGCAAAGGTAAATTATACAAGTATCCTACTCAAATCAGCTAACGTATACTATAAACACAATGTGTAATGCTAAGGTCTAATACCATGAATTACAAGCTCAGCTGAGCTCAGTGTAGCCTGTGATGACCATTTTCTCCTTTCTTCGATAGGAACCCATCGGCGGCTGTGAGTTCCTCCAATGCATGTCGGCAGTGATTTGTAATACGGGGCCTCAATTTCATGCTTACTACAGAGAGAAGGTGAGCCAGATTTCCTGGAAATACAAGCAAACAGTTCAACACAAAATAATAAACAACAATATTTAGTTGAGGCAAAATGTTTAACATCCTGCTTGAGTATCAATATTGCTATTTTAGGCATTTTTAGGGTGTATTTGTATATGGCCCCCAAGCCCACTTTTTATTTCACATCCAAATCCTTGTTTGTCAAAATGGATTTTGGTATAAGATTTCAAATCCTATATGATTCTACTCTATAATACCTAAATTACACCTATTTTTTTGCAAACACAATTTTCAATACACAATCAATCATCAATCTCCTACTACTTTTTAATTATTATTATCTACCCAACTCAACACCCTCTCTCCTACTTTTACTTTACACGCTCTCTCACCTACTTACACACAGTACCAATACACAACCAATCATATTTACCTATATTTTCAAAATCTTACCCTATCAAATTCTACAAAATATACACTCTCAAACATATACAAAATTCAAATACACTTTTTACTATTCATGAAATCCACCTACTGGATTTCAAATCCAAAAACAAACACCCCCTTAAGGTCTCTTCATTAGGGATTTGTAAGAAAAGATAAGGATGTCTCCGTGGCAGCCTTACCTTTTAGAATAACAATTCTTTTTACTAGTCTTCTTCCACACAACGGTTTCATCTTGCTGTGGAAGCATGTCCCAGCAGAGATTTTCTGCGAACAACTGCACAGTATTCCATCTTTTCAGGTTAGCTTTGTTGCTAAGAGAACGCTGAGAATTTGTGAGGGGATCAGTCCACACAAAATATCCACCAGGCCGCAACAACCGATCAACTTCAACTAAATATTTGTCATCTGCATCACATATGAAGAGTATCTATATTGTGAGAAATGTGTTCTGAATGATAATATATTCATGTATAACCAACACTAAAACATCAAGTTTGTAATTAGAGAATAGTCTCAGACTCTCAGATCTCATCAAAATTACAACTGCATCAATTAGTCAGCTACATCAGTTCAGTTTAGGTATGTTAAAGCTGATCTGATAATCATTCTTTCAAATTGTCAAAGAAGTATGTCACAAAGTTTAACATACAACGAGACGCATGCGGTGAAGAAATTACGCAGCTAGAGATAGTGTCATGAGATATATTTTGAAAAAGTAATTTTGATTATTCAGAATATACTTAGGTAAAAGCTCATGCAGTCTTTGTTGCTCACTCTTAACTTTTGTTTCTAAACTGATATTCTAGTTTTGTGGCAGAGGTTCTTGGAAAAAATATATATAAAAAATAAAAAGAGAACTGATGGAGCTATAGGACTTGAACCATATTTAAAGTAGAAATTGCAGAATCTGTAAAGAAATCTGACTAGATAAAATGAGCAAACATGTTCTTTATGTGGTTGAACTCAGTAACTATAATGACTGTAAAACAACATTTTACATGGTAGGGATATTTAACCTCGAAACACCTACATCTACCAAATCATAAATCAATTGAAATTTGTACATGATATCATTAGAATAGAGAAATGAGCAACAGTAATTCATTAGAACTAATCACTCAGAAACATAAGAATCTTGCCAAGTCTTTCATGCCTCTTAGAACTAATCCAATATTTAGTGATTGAGGAGAGAAACTCTCAAAAGTGAAAACACATTTTCCTGTATATTTTGAATAATATAATTTGGTTAATTGGTATATGCAGTACTGAAGCATCTTATAAAGCATTCTCTCTAAACACTCAGAAACACAGACATGCAGAGGAAGTAAAAACAGAGACGACAGTAGAATCGAGTACCTTTTATATCCCAATCAACATGACATCTTGCACAATGTATCATGTCGAACGACAGAGATGGATATGGCAGCTGCTTAGAAGTAAATGATCCAATCATCGCTGGGAGACCTCTTTCTAGAGTTAACTGAACTTGACTGCCCGATGCCTCATAGTTTGCTATACACATGGTTAATAGTTGGTAGGAAGATAAATGTGCTCCAAAACTACCATAACCACATTCAATGTCCAGGATGGTTCGGATCTGGAAATGGAAAAAAGTTATAAAGATACATTCCACAACCCTGATGATTAGTGTTTTGAACACAAGACAAATCATAGATTTTTGCATCAATGGATACACAAACTCATTGATGGAAATGACACATTTGATTCTTCATTTTCAGAGAAGAGTGTTGTGCAGTACATAATAGATGACTGTTCTGAGATGTCAAGAGTCAAATACAGGACCTAAAATTTTACCTGACTGCATTGGTAGGCTGATCTATTTGTTTTATTAATCTTGTTATTCCTGTACTTCATTAAAAATGAATAACTCATATGTATGGGATTCCTAAACTGACTATATAGAATTATATCAGCCTAGTGCACGCCACCACGCTTTCAGCATAACTCAAGAATCTCAGGACTAGTTTTCGAGATCTAATGCAATAACTGTTTCCACATAAATGGAGGGTAAATATTGCAAGAAATAGGGTAAAAAGCACTCACCCCTGCTTGTATAAAGTAGGACTCATTTCTTAGCCCAATCATTTCTGCAATTTGATGAGAGTAGTCTTCAACATCAAAGTTAGAAGATACTGAACGAAAGGAAATCTGGTCCTCATCCAACATCATCATCCTGTTATCACATCACAGAGAAAATATATCAAATGGAAAAATCAAACACAAACATTTGTTTGACTAGATACCCAGCTCTTTCACTCACCTCTTTGTCAAGCTTCCAGATGATAGCACCTCCTGTGCTGTAATATTAACATTTGCATACCAGATGATATCTCTTCCAGCTGGCCACCTTAAGGGAGTCCTGTAATTCGTGGGAGGAAGAACCAAGCAGTTTTGCTTCAACCTGCTTCCACAATGGCGGCCATACTCTTCACCCCCAGAGAATCCCATAGCAAGATTTTCTGAAACATTAAAACATGGGACATAGTTTCCTGATTCCTGAGAACAGTAGTCTAATTCTTTCAACTTTGATAAACCAATAGAGAGCTCTCCAATCTCATACATGTCAGAGACTAGTTGCTCTTGAAGCCGCCTATAACCATGGAGTATTTGTCCCCTCGACATTGAGGTTATAGAAAGTGTCCACCAGAAGGAACCAGTAAGAGCAAGAATCACAATCACTACTAAACTGAATTTGAGAAACGAGAGTATCGCTTTATGCCAACTCCTTACAGCCCCTGGGCTGAGAGGATCTGATAGAAAACTACGCTCACTCAACTTGTTATTTGAAGAGAAAATATCGGTGAAAAGAAAGCGAAAAGGATGTTTGAAAGGTGAGTTTGTATGATCAACTCCATTTGTTTGATTTCGATTCACATCTTCCTTCTCTATCTTATCTTTCATCTGAGAGTCTTCCCAGTAATCCTGACTGTTTCCAGAGAATCGCCAACCGCCACCTGATACACCTCGATGAAGAGGTCTCGACATTTTGCAACCTAGACAAACCCACAGAGTTAAATTCAATAACAGAAAACATCTAAGCCCCTAATAAAAAAAAGTATCAACAGTGCTTAAAGAAAAAGAGCATCTGGAATATAGACTGTTCCCAAATCTCATGCTAGATCCTTTAAACCCATAATAAATAAAGTAGAAGCGTTATGTCTGGAGATCAACTAAATATGAAAGCATGCCGTGATTTAAGGAAAACAAATAATTATCAATCCCACAGTAAGCTAATTAGCATACATCAGTACATGTTCCTTGAACTTGAACCAAAAACAGGCAAAACAAATCCAAATCAAGAAACCAATATGAATAATAAATCACACAGATTGCTGAGAAACAGAAGTAAGATTCAAGTGTCAGTAAGTTTAACAAGTTCTTATCACACCCACCAAGTAATCACTGAAATTAAACTAAAATGAGTTCAGTTCAATCATCACATCACAAAACCAAAACCCAATACATTTATGAATACCCCTAAACAGGCGCATCTGGATCAATGGCACACCAATCTAACTCAACAAAAAGCCAAGACACTTTTAAAATCCACGAATAAAAAACACAGCATACACAACAAGCTAAAAGAGTTTCAGAACTCAGGCAGTAGGTACCTCTGAGAGATGCAAATTTCGGTAAAAGAAACAAGAGAAGCCTCAATTTGAGCGTCGGGTGCTGCAAATTTTCATAAATTTATGGCAACCCGTGATTTATTTGTCGGTTCCTAGCACCTTCGTTTACATCCCTTGATTTCACACATACACACTCTTCTCTTCCTCTGAAATTTAATCCTCAGCAGAATTGATTTAGCGCGTTTTCGAATAATTGATTACTCGTATGAAAATGCGAGTAAGAAAACCAGCTGGAAAGTAGAGAGAAGAAGGGGATATTGCGGGCGGGGGGTGGGGGAGGGGGAGGGGGGGTCAGGTATATATGCATACAAATGGTGGGAGAGAGTGTGAAAATTTTTGTACGGTGAAGGTGGGATCCAATCTAAACACGGGTGCCTCGTTATTAGTTATTACAGATTTCTTATTCTTTTTTTTATTATTATATGTATGGTCAATAGTTTTAATTTTTAATATAGGGAAACAATATTTTTTTATACACTACTGTATGACTGTATGTAGCTCAGTGTTTGGTAATTTATTGTGCTCAATTTTAGTACAGTATAAATTACTTTTTTTAACTGCGAGGTTGAAAATGACCATTTAAAAAATAATACTTCCGTCACTGTAAGTTTATAAATTATTTTCTCTCTCTCAATTGTACTACATCTATTATTGTATCATATTTTTTAATCAAAACACTAAACTAGAAAACTCGAGGGAGTACAAATAAAAAGGATACCCTTAGTTTAGTTTAAAGGTATTTTCATTTATAAAATAATACTACAAATATTTAAATGGGTAGTATTTTTTTTAATATATTCAAATTTGATATATGAGTGTCATTTTTTATAACTTAACTATAAATCTGGGAAAATTTAAATAATCTCAAATCAAATAATTACTTAGTTAAATTATTTTGATATGAGATACATTATTTTTTTATGCAAAGATATTACCAATATATTTAGGACTATATTTGACAATTTTCATAACTAAAATAACACATACACATATTAAAGTATATACAATTATAGATTGTATAAATAAAAAAACACATGCATATTTAAAAGTATATGCAATTATCGGTTGCATATATACATATATACGTATATAAAAAGATATATGTTAGCATATATGCTTGAATTTAAAAGAATATTCAAACATAACAAAATGTCTTGAATATATCTTGTAAAAATATTATAAACTTAGTCAACAAGTATTCGTTAATACAGGTTGTTCAATAAATTATTTAAACACTTTTAGAGGTGTATCGAGTAAAATAATTTTTTTGAATGTATTAATTTTATTAAGTATTTCATAATATAATTTATATTTTAATAAAGATATGGTATGCAAAATAATAACAATATGAATATTTAATTAAAGTATATTTGCGATTAATAAGAAAATTATTGGAAATATATAAAGATATGAATGTGGACAAAATGAATGGTTGCAAATTTAGGAAAGTTGTTTGAATTGAAATTAGTGTGATAATCGAGAAATAAAATCTTTCAGCTTTTTCAAATTTATTTGGTTGACTTTGCATATTTAAGATTAATGAAATTAAATATTTTTAAAATTCGAAATTAATTGTAATTTAAGGGTATAATGATATAATTAAATGGTATTTTGTCCTTAATTGAAACTCTAATAAAAATTGTATTTAATCTTAAAGACTAAGGGTGGATTGTTGTAACTTTCTTTAAAACAAAAGAATCTTGTTCAATCAGTACAATTAAGTTATAATTTTAATTTAATTATAATATAGTAAATCAAAAATTCAATTAAATAATTAAAAAATATATTCAATCATTTGAAATTCAATTACACGGGTATACACCTAATAGTTACACACAGAGTTTATCAAAACTTGAAAAGACAGACAAGGATAGGGTGTATAAAATACAGTAGTAATAATTATGATATTAATTTCATGGTTTATAAAGTTGCAATAAAAGTGTGCATTATTTATTATACGTGTGTAACTATAATGGTGTGCATTAATAAGTAGAGTTCAATCACAACTGAAGTTCTTAATTCAGGGGGTCCTTTAATTACTCGATCCATCTTGATGATATTCAAATTTTAATTGATCTTTTTTTATTATCTAGTGGAACTATTGAATTGAATACGGTCATATGATGTATATATCAAGAATTATGCGTACCAAAATAAATTAATGACTGAAAAAAAAAATGTGTGTTCAAAAAACATTAATTTATATGAAATAAAATACTGGTTTGTTTTTCAATATTACTAATCTATATATAGTTATTTTAACATTTATGAATTATGACAACATAATACTTATTTGTGAGAACAATCAACTGATAAATACTACAAGTAATTTGCTATATAACTATATTTTAGTTAAAATATAAAAACACGACAGGAGTTAGTCCAGTAAAATTTTAAGAGTGATCAAAGTATTAATGGTAATTTGATATATTATAAAATACGAGTAATGATAAAATTAAGGGTACATAACGTGACACTTAATGATAAAGAAAGTGAAATTAGCCTGTAATTTGTAGTAATTGTTTAAATATTTATGACTTTAAATTTATTTGGGGATGCATGTGATCATGCATGTGCCAGTGTTTGTATAATTGTATACCTATATAAATTATTAAAATAGAATCATTATGCGTGGAGTGGACTAGACAGTGAAATGAAATGATGCATCAACCTCAATAGTATATAGTATAGGTAATTAAGCCTAATTAACTAAATTTGTCACTATCATTATTACACCTTATCATAATTAATTAAAAGTTGCAATAATTATGATAATGACACGCAATTACTCAAAACTAGCAGTAATTAATTCTATAATTTTTTTATAATTAACTTTACGTTCTCTTGGGTTGATTAAACTTATTTTGCTATTTTAAATCTAAACTTGTCATGTTGTTTATCAAATATCAGTATAAATACCGATATTAAAAAAAATAAAAAAAATCTAAGCATTGTTTATCACGTTTTCTACTGTATTAGTTTATTTGTTATGGTTGAACAACACACTATTCCATCAACCATCGTGTCATGTACATCACAATCACAACAAATTGATATTCATCACATGTAGATATATATTAGATGGCAATTGCCAATTGGCAAGTTTACAAAAAAAAAAAACTCATTCTAAAACCTAATTAATAAGTGCCATTTCTTTTTTGTCCATCTAAATTTAATATACACAACTCCATAAATGAAATACTATCATTTATTTTTTACTTTACACATATATTTTATACGTACATAAGCAATCAATAATGGTTAAAAGCTCATAAGATTGTAGAATCAACTCTCCATGAATAGGATGTAGCTCCCTGAATGCGTATTTCTGCCTAAATGATCTGGTGTTTTGGTTTTTGTGTTTGTAATACTCTTGTAAATGGGTTTCATAACCCTTGATCTCAGAAGTAATATAAAGTCCCACCTTTACGTTTCAAAAAAAAAAACATACTAGAGTAATTGATTGTGGATGAAGAGAGTACTTTGTTGACTTAATTTCAAGTGAAATTTGTATGTATGGAGTATATAAAACTGACATCATTACATGTATAAATTAAGTATAGTGTTACTTATCAACGGATACCATTATACTTGAAAATTAATATCACAGCATTTATTCACATGGTTGTGTGTGGATAATATGTTACATTATTAATTTATAAAAATAATGGTATCGACGAATGAATTACAATGCAGTATAGATATATCCGGTTCATATGGTGACAAGTTTCACATGAATTTATCTATGAGAAAGTTCTGTGTGAGACCGTTTCATAATGAGACGAAACATAATTTTGACATGATGAATTTGCACTTTTGAATAAATGCGCATGCGCGCACAAATTTGTGAATCTGCTACTTGCTAACATTAGTTCGAAATACGGAATATGGAGAGTGTATAGCTAGCTCCATCTTATCAAGACTCAAGCGCAGGGAGTGCAACTTATATTAACTTATCAAATCATGTCATCCATAGATACACTAAAAAACGTGTGTGTATATATAAATAAAAAAACATAGGTACATATATAATTTTTTTATGTAGTATTGATTACAAACACACATGAGTAGAAGAAGGGACGAAAAATAGTGGTGGATAAGGCAAGATGCAATAATGCATAAAGAAATTAAGGCGCAGGGATATGGGCATGTAAAGACAGCAGCATATTTTGCTTGTAAAAACACGTCAATTTCTCAATTTGGTGCATATACCTTTTAACACGTTATGGTATTTATTGTTTCTCATCATTTAATTTGGTGGACACCCCCATCATCCATGACTATGAATAAATACAATTGACAATTCCCTTCAACTTTCTTTCCCTGGCTACATTATTTTAGATGTTCAAATCTTGTTTCAACCATTTTAGAACCTTCATTTCACAGTGCATGCCCCCTACCCCTATTGATGAAATTTTTATTTAAACAGTACAATTTTTATGAAGGGTATGTGCTCCCATCTCTACCTAATTTTTCCGAGGGTTTAATTGGCCAATCATTATTTTACTATTCTCTTGTACAATAATTTTAAACAATTAATTAAAGTACGTAGCAAATTAAACATTGCTAAACTTTTAGACTTTTTTTTAAAACTATTAGTATTAAAATCTCAATAAACATTATGTGTACTTATAATTACATCTCGTTTAAAATTATGTTGTACCGGATCGGTTGAACAAGACCGGAGCGAGGGATTAATAATGAAATGCCACTTACTCATAATATGTAATTAATTTTGTGCATTATTTAATATTTTCATGTATAAAAAAGATAGATCACTTTCTTTTTTCACACAAAATAATACAAACATTTTTTTGTACATAAAATCTGTTATTACACTCTTGTTATACAATATTGAAATAAAAGAAAAATGAACTGAGACAAATTAAAAGGGATAGTAAACTGGAGTATTTTTTTTAGACGAAGAGAGCATAGACGGAGCCACACTGGGCCCAGAGGGGCCCAGTGGCCCCCCACCATTTTTTATTTTATTTTATTATATATATATAATAATCTTTTTCTTTTTAAAATAATAATATATATTTGTATATGAATAAAATTATTGACAATTTGAGTAAATAAATGATGATTTTGAAGCTGATGATAAAAATATTATTTACATTTTTTAGACATATATTATAAGTTTAAGCGAACTAAAAATGAATGTTTGCATACATTTTGTTTCTTAATACTCCGTTTTTTTTTAATAAAGTCAATAATATAGATTAATAGTATATTTAAAATTATTGTCTAAAGTTTTGCTAAAATTCACAAGAATGTCTTTAAAATTGAACAATATTTTAGTATTGAATTTTTTAAAAAATAAAAATAGTTTAGTGTTTTAAATTTTTTGTACATTTATATTTAAAATTATTATATTTTATAATTATAGAATATTGGAACACATTAATATATTATATTTTATTATATTGAATATTAATATTTTAACAATTTTTATATTACTCAGCTTCATTTTGAGTGCGGACTATCAAAACATCTTACAAAATACAATGAAAGTAAATTAACTTGATGATTTGATTTAATGGAATGAAATGTATTTACAATTTTATTATAAGAAATTTCGATAAGTATAATAAATACATTTTTTTATCTTTATAATAATGATAATCGGGCCCCCCTACCGAAAATTCCTGGCTCCGTCACTGGAAGAGAGTATAGATTTTTGGAAGCTAACGAATGTAAAATCTACTAACTATATAAGAAAATAGTAAGTCTCCTATATGATAAAAAAAAATTAAAAGGGATAGTAAACTGGAGTATTTTTTTTAGATGAAGAGAGTATAGATTTTTGGAAGCTAACGAATGTAAAATCTACTAACTATATAAGAAAATAGTAAGTCTCCTATATGCAAATTTTTATCGTGAAATCACAGTAAAATTACAAAATATGTGGGCCAACCCGTTTTCATCCGGACCCTGATAGATTGACTGTAGATTAATTTGCACGAATGTTAAATCCGTACAAATTTGAAGAAAAAATTTGTGAAATGAAAATAATTGCAATTACCCCTGCTAAACAGTGATAAAAATGTAAGAATGAGAGTACTTCTCTTTTTTTTTTTTTTTTTTGAAAACAAGAGAGTACTTCTCTCTTGATATATCCTCCACACTCTTAATTAAAGTGCATATCTCGTGTTTTAGTTTTGATTAAAAAAATGTACAGTAGTACTCCATGTAATAATTTCAGTGTCATAAATGAGACGAGCGATTATTTTATATTTTATTTGTACTATATATAATTCACGAGTTTGCGAATCTAAATGTTAGCCAAATCTTAATTTATACAAGTATGGCAAAAAAATTGAAATAGAATTTCATCCTGTATACACAAAAGTCAAAACTAT